>CM033644.1:13690414-13787520 GCA_019512145.1 Engystomops pustulosus
CAGTATACACAATGTACACAGTATACACAATATACACAGTATACACATTATACACAATATACACAGTATACACAATATACACAGTATACACAGTATACACAATGTACACAATATACACAGTATACACATTATACACAGTATACACATTATACACAATATACACAGTATACACATTATACACAATATACACAGTATATGTGTCCGAAGAATAGTCTATGGGATTAAACAGAGTCTCAGGGTCTTCTAGGAGATGACTACTATTTCTCGGGGGGGGGGGGCTGCGGTATAAGAACTGAGGTCTTGAGGTCCCTTTTGGGTGGAGCGATGGTTGAGCATGACCACAATAGCCTCAGTTGATAGGTACGGTTTGGTTTCCAGTAGGTAAATAACTACTCGATTGATGGGGATACAATGAGTCCCATTTGGGTCGATATACTGCAGATCCATTTACTGTCTCTGGTACTGATGGAGATGATCAAATATTATGCTCCAATGTCCACTGAACAAGAATACAGAGTTCCTGATTATCCTGTGGAGCAGTGATTGAGCATGCCCACTACTGCTTCATTGTTTCTTCACTATTAGACTGATAGACATAGCAAAGTACAGGAATAGATAAACCTCACAGTCCTGTAGGGAACTATAATTTGATTGGTGGCATGGGGTAATGCAAGGATGTCCACTGATCAAGAATATGAAGGTCCTCTACTCCCTTTACGCTCTTGTTTGGATGGCAGCAGTAGAGCATGCCCACTACAACTCAATCCACTGGCTATGAGACCTTGAGAGATAGCTAAGTACTGCAATAGATACACCTCAGGACCCTATGGAAAGTAATTGGATCAAGGGTGTTATTAATGATTAAATACCCAGTGATCAAGAATATTGAGGTCCTTTACTCTCCGTTGGAGCAGAGGTCAAGCATGCTCACTATAGCTCTGTTCACTGACAATGGTACTGATAGAAAAGTAAGTACAGCAAAAGAAATAACCTCACAGTACTATAGAGGAAAACAACTTGATTGATGGGATTAAAGGGATTGGATCAATAGTATGGAGGTCCTTTACTCCTCGTTGGAGCAGCAGTTGGAGCATGCCCACTACAGCTCCATTCACATCTATAGCACTAATAGAGATAAGTAAGTACAGAGTAAGTACATCAGTAAATAAATCTCAGAGTCCTATAGGGTATAACAACTAAATTCATGCTGCTACTAATGTTCGGATGCCCTTTGATCATTGGAGAACCTTTATGGATCATGGGGATCGTAAAATTTCATATTTGGGTTTTAAAGCATGTAGTATATTAATAGATGAACCTCAGAGTCCCATACTGGATAACAACTAGATTTATGGTCGGATGCCCTATGATCAATCATGGATGTCCTTAAAGTTGATTTTTGCGTGGTCGAGCATGCCCACTACAGCTCAATTTACTGTCTATGGCATACATCTTAATGTCTTTAAAAAAAATATACACATTTGTATACTCATACATATGAGTTACAATCACACACAGTATATACGCGACATATATACATACATCATATACACCCATGCATCGTATACACAGACATACAGCATATATACATAACATATACACACATATATAGAGCATATACACATACAAATACAGCAAATACATGCATACATAAAATACCACATATACACACATACAGTATATATACATCACACACACTTACTGCATACACAGTCCCAATATACACCCATTATCCCAGATACTGGGGCCCCCCTGACACTATGGGCCCCACAGCAGCTGCTATGGCTGCTCCCCCTGCAGTTACACCCCTGATGACACTGATAGAGTCCTATAGCAGATAATAAATAGATTCATTTCGGATGCCCTTTGATCAATCATTGAGGTCCTTCAATTTTATTTTTGGGTGGTCGAGCATGCCCACTACATCTCCATTCACTGTCTACGGGACAGCCTGTCATTCCATCCTCTAGAACAAAATCTGCCATTTAACTATTTGATGCTCCATTACATGTATAGTCTCCCAGCCCCGGTGGTTGTGACCCTTCTACAAGATTACCTGCAGTCCCATGTAAAACCACAGCAAACACCCTGTGGTATCCCCAGATGACTAAATCAGCCCAGCCACATCTGTTTCATATGAAAATAGATAGGAGATGAGATCAGAATGAAACCCTCTGATTAAGAAGCCAGTTTTATCATCTGCGATGAAAGGTGATTAATACCACATCACATATTTCTGCTCGTTACATCAATTCTGTCAATTTTCATATTAAATAGGAAACCGGTGGTCGCTGTGATGATGTGTCCTGGAGCTGCCGATGTAATATTGATGACCGGACGACAATTGATGTGTCTTACAGGGTCTTATATAACACATACTCAAATTTGTAAAAGTCAGACAATTTAAAGGGGTTTTCCAGGCTAAAAATATGGATGATCGATCCATAACAGACTGGTGGGGGTTCAACAGCTCAGGGGTAGACAGAGAATGCAACAGGAGCAGACAGCGCCGTTCTCAGTATAGTGGACAAAGCAGGTTACTGCAGTTTAGATTCCATTTTAATAAATACAGGCCGATCTGCAGTAACCTGGTCTGACACTGGGAATCTTGTTCCATTCTCTTCGGAAAACAGTAGATGTGTGGATATGCTGGGGGTCACTTATCTGATATTGATGCCCTATTCTATGCATATGTTATCAATATTTTTGCCCAGAATAATGAACATGCCGCTTCTTATTACTGATACATTTTGAATAATCAACAAAAAATCACAGGTATAAGGATGAAATGATGCTGCCATACAGATCTACTCTATGGGGGAGATTTATCAGATGTGTCTGAGAGCAGAACTGTTTGAGTTACCCATGGCAACCAATCAGAGCTCAGCTTTCATTTTCCCTCAGCTGTTTATAAAAACACAGCTGATCTCTGATTGGTTTCCATGGGCAACTGGAACAATTTTACCTCAGACAATTCTGATAAAAGTCCCCCTATATACATATGCTATACAGTGCCTAGATAACACCACTATACAGTGCCGCATTATTAGTACTATACAGTATAGTGTCCAGATAATCTCTACAATTCAAATACTATATATCTATAAAATCCCTATAAAACCGTCAAAAAGTGATCAAAAAACATAGTCTCTTTCACAATAATTCACTACCAAGAAATTAAGCTATAAATAATTTTCCAATACAGATATACTCAAGGTACATGTACCCTATACCGTGCCTAGACAATACAAGCATAATATACATCAATACTACCGCATAATAATCATATAATCGATACAGTGCAAAAATATAGAACCATAATTTAAAACCATCACAAAGTTTTAAAAAGTATAACCTGTCTCAAAATAACTCAGTCCCAACAAATATAGTTATAAATAATTCCACCATACAGATGTACTCAAGTACAGCTATACAGTGCCTGGATAACACCAGCATAATATACCACAATTTTGTTACTGTACAGCATAATACTCATATAATCTATACAATGCAAATATAACTCATCTATACAAAACCCTATCAAACTGTCACAACATGTAAAAAAAAAAATATAGCAGCTCTCACAATAATTCAGTACCAAAAAATATAGCTATAAAGTGCCCTCATACATCTGCCAAACAGTCCCTAGAGAAAAGTATAACACCTGTGTCATACCGCCATACAGTACTTAATGTGAACCTTTCCCTACATAACACTTGTGGAGACGAACATATGAACATGTCATTCTCTAGGGGCTGCTACACTGATCCAGGGGCACTTCGGATTTTCTTTCTAGCCCCCACGGTTGCTGAGATATTAATAAAGATTTCTGACCATAATAATCCTCTCCACTGTCAGAGAGAAGGAACAGGAGGAGAGGGAGGCACGTGTCTTATGATGATCTATTACTTGCCAGAGAAGGTTAGCATAACACATGCCCCATCCCAGCACCTCCTCTCTGACAGTAGTGATGATTATAATGGTCAGATACTGGGACTGATATCTCAGCTACCGTGGGGGCTGGAAAGAAAATTCAAAGTGCCCCTGATTTTGTGAAACAGCCCCTACATAGTGTTCATATCCACACGTGTGATGTGGTGTAAGGTCCTCTTTAAATAAGAATAATAAAAATATAATTTTCCACTTCCAACTATTAATGGCCTTCATTCATAAGAGATTGTAGGATGCAACGATCACGACCAACACGCTCGAAAATCAGATGATTTAAACGACCATAATAACACTGCTCTATCCATAGTGTAACTGCTGTCCCTGACCACTTCATTCAATGAATTAGAGCGTATGCTATATTATGAGCTTGCTGGCTGGTATTTCTGGGGCCCTTATGAAGTTATGTCGAGGGGGGTGGGCCTCTAATGTATAGCTTCACCTCGAATGGCAGAGCAAGGAGTCTATTGCTCCCTGCTCTGCCAGTATTGGTGTATTTAGGATGTCAGTGTGATGCCCCCTGATCTACAGGACCCCTAGCAATTGCTGGGGTAACTTCATGGCTAAAAATGTCCCTAAGGGCAACTTTTGGGTGTGTGCTCCCAATGTGCCACATAAATGAAGCTAAACTCATCACAAACAAGTCCCGGAGCCGTATAAGAGGGTTCTCACTCATCGGTACTGATCACTTTCTAACCCACACTAAATACATGAACATTGGAATCTGATTATTCTGGATAATTCCTCGGAAACCCCTGGGACCGGAATCTTCTCCAGACCTACATGTTAATAACATCTGATCGACACATGTGTCGATTGGCTCTGTCAGTGATGGCCTGGAATGACCTGCTCCCTCCTACACTGTTTACATATAGAGGCTCCTTCTAATATGAGAAGTCATATACATTTTTCATAAACTTTTTTATATAAAAAAACAACAAAATAAAAACAAAACACAACAGAAATGAGATTGAAATAAAAAACAACCAAAACCAAAAATCAGTACAAGTTCACATCCATGGGTGCTGGGCTGCCATGGGCCCTGGGTTGTAAGAATATTATAGACCCTACAAGTTTGGAATCACTTCCTACATCTGGTACCAGAATCAGCTTCTTGGGGAATGGAGGATGTGTCAGAACCTTTGGAGAACCCTGAAAAGTCCTGCAATGGCTCTTGTGTACATGTGTATTGTGAACAGGAACAGATGTACGAGAATTTCATGGGTGAAGGTCCTTCTCAGTATAAAATTTAGTGGGTGGTCTGGGTCGCCATGGGCCCCTTAGAAGGCTTTGGCCCTGGGCTATTGTCCAAATTGCCTAGATTATAATCTACTACCATACACATCACACCGGTGGTACCAGTCAATCCGTTAAGAGGACCTATGATTGGCTACAGCAAAGCATATGATATGCGTGATGTCATCACTGAAGGACCATTGGAGTTATTTGTGATTTGATGGGCAATAAATTCATTTTTATGTAAATTTTTGCCAATGTGTTATGCTTGAAGACAATGTGGTCCTACTTGGCCAAGTTGGCTTAGAAGACAATGACCTACAGCCACCATAAAATAGTTGCCTATTTTGGTGCATGGACAACCCAGAGGTGGCCAAGATGTCTGGTAGGGGAACTTTAAAAAGACAAAGGCATCTAATAAGATTACTCCACCTTTTGTAGAGTCGACAAACATCTGGTGAACCCTCATTAGTTAATAAGAAACCCAGCTCAAGGCTCACATTTTAATTTTGACCTCTAATCGAAAATCGAGCATGGCAAGGTGGCATGAACCCAACATAAGAGGAGGCCATCATTCCATTATATTCCATTTGTCCGAAGTCTCAATGCCATCCATGACTGTCTCTTTTGGTTCATTTATTGTATTTTTGGCTTTATTTAATATATTCTTAGGCTGAATAATGCAAATTTAAACATTCTTTAAAAAATAAGTGCCCCCTGTGTACCAGAACTGTGACCACGATCCAAGGGGGGGGGGGGGGACTATCGTTGAAGAGTGTAGTAATGTATTAAGCCACATCTTTCACTTTACTGTTAGACAAGTTGGTTTTCGGTTGAGTTTTAGTCAAAATGTGACAACAAAAATTAGGAGTTTGATTAATTCTTCTATTGTTTAAGAGATTTTTGAGGTTTTTAGCTATTTTCTACATCCAGACAATGGTCACCTAAGTCTGAACTGGTCGCAACCTTTCGCATTCTTTTCTTAAAGGCTGTGGTTCAAAAAAAAGGCAAAAAGTCAAGTGCTAAAACCCTAAAAATATCCCGAGACAAAGACAGGAAATGTGACTGGATCGCTAAAGAAAAAGCAGAAAGTGATTAAAGGCTGCGGACCCCTTATCTACACTACAAAGACAAAGCTACATCATCATCAAAGCCAGATCCCCATATAGAAGGGGTCTGACATGACGTCTTCCTTCCAGACACAGCCCCCCTACTAAATATAAGTCGTGTCTGGAATTGGAAATGGACTAAACTGCAATACCAGACACAGCCACTGAACAAGAGTGGCACTGTTCTAAAAAAAAAGGCAGATTTCTAAGAGTTTCTCTAATCCCATGCAGACTTTCACCTGTCATGACCTACTGTATGAACACATCATCAATAACTTAAAGTCGATAACCCCCCCTTAAGGACTCATATACTTACTTTAGATATATATGTCAGTTTTAATGATCCCACAGCTCCGGTACCTCTTGGGAGATTCTAAAACACAAAAATATCACATATATATCAAGATCTATAAAAAAACAAACAGCGCCACACATGTTCATAGGCTGAGTCTGGTATTGCAGATGAGCTTAATTTGCCGTAATACCAGACGGAGCGTTTAGTTTTTTGTAAACCTGAATGAATTTTCTTGCAGATTTGGTAACAACGAAAGAGGAAGTGGCAACAGCAGCGCTCCGTGTGCCCTAGAAGACGGCTACTACGACAGTGTTAACCGCTCAATGTCTGGGGGGCTGACGACCCCTCCTTTATCTCCAAGGGGAAATATAAGGGGTGCTTCTTAAAAATGACACATTGATGGTGCCATTGATAGATAAGGCACGGACACTTCTCAACTTCTAGAATGGAGATTCATGTCCCAACTCTTGGGACCAGAAATGTCCCAGATAAAGTGGGGATCCACTGTATTACGTCAAGGGGGCGGACCATGACACGCAGTTTTAAAGGGGTCAGAGCAACATTGAATGTTATCTCCTATATTCAGGATACAAAACAGTCATTAGGGCTTCCAGCAATTGTACCCTGACCAATTATAAGATGGGGTCCCGTTTCCCTGAATAAATGGCAGCAGTAGACTGATCTCTGCCAGTCCTATAGGCAGTGATTGGAATAGCACTATGGAACTAGCGCAACTTTCTGTCACATTCAAACACAGAATCAAATTTGATTGGTTTCAGACCCCCATTATGCAGAATGTTATCCATTTCCTTACTATTAATGGAGATACAATTTAAGGGAACCCAACATGCAGCTGGGGCTTAGGGTCCAAACCATTTTATCTTACGTGGTGCATTTCCATGTTTTCAAATAGTAAAGCTGGCGAGGGAGAGTCCCCCACCACACTGTGATAGAGAAGTCATGTTAGTACTCCCCGCTTCACTGCGCATGCACAGTAAATAAAGCACAGATGTAAGTATACATGTCATGTGCCGGGGGACAGAAAGCGGGTTCAAGGTACCAGACTCCCTTTCACCTTTGTCCTCTGGAATCCCAGAAAAGAATAGATAGACAGAGGTATCGTAAAAAAGTTTTGGGACCCTAAATCCCAGTTGAATGAAGGGATCTTAAACCTACTGACAGGTTCCCTATAACTCTTGAACACTTCTATAGAATACTAAATAGAGGATCCCTGTCGTATCATCCACTCCTTTAGGCCCCGCACTTCACATAGTAAGTTAATTTGGTCTAGAGCCGTGATTTTCAACCAGTGTGCCGTGGCACACTAGTGTACCGCGACACATGGTCAGGTGTGCCGCGGGGAAAGTTCCCCAAACTATGGTGCCCCCTGTGTTTTGTTTCCCAGAGAAATGTAAAATGAGAAATACTATAGTCATGAGGCTGGAGTACTACAAGTACCAGCTCATATGCTGAGTATATGAGCTGGCACTTGTACTCTGGCCTCATGGCCATAGTACTTCTCATTGTACCCCTTTATTTTGCAGTATATGAGCCACATAATAATCTGCACCCTATACTAAAAACAGGGAGAACTGTTGAAGAAGAGCTTTGTGTGCGTCTTTCCACCATTCCTGCCAGGATATCCCTTTTGTGTTCGTCCAACAGGCCCAGGCCCAGGAGTGAGTAAAATAAATTTAGAATCTATATTATTAACTATATGTATAATATGACTGTTTTAGTGTCATTTTGTGCTATTTTGGTTGGTGGTGTGCCCCAGGATTTTCTAAGTATAAAAAGTGTGCCGCGGCTCAAAAAAGGTTGAAAATCACTGGTCTAGAGTGTTCCTTAAACATAGTTTAAGGAAGTCAGTGCAATGTGAAGGTATCCTTCCCCTTCCCCCTCAGGCACTTCCTATTATCTCTGAGCCCTTATTCTGGTTGCCCGCACCTGGACAGTATTTATTATTTTTGGCGCTAGGTGTTATGGCACCTGACTTTAGTGGGTATATTGTGGCACACAGCCTTATTGTATTTGGCGCACTGTAAGATGAACTAATGAGCGTCAGAAATTACAAACCACATTCATGAAGGTGTTTAGAGGAAGACTTGCTTTTTGTTGGTCTAATTAGTTGCCTAGAATTGCGCCAAAATGTGTTGGGAAACTAGAAGTGCAGGAAAAGTGTTTGCCCAAATTGAGCAACAAAACAAAAAAGTTGTGAGTGTCGCAAAATAAAGGTAAATTGTGGCACCTACATAAAATAAATATGGCGGGCGTGGCACAGCAACGAAAAAAAACAAACAATAAACTGGCGCAGAGCTAATAACGAATGGCCCCTATAGTGTTTTTGGAAATATCTAGGTACTGCCCTGATTGGAGCTTTCTCTTTCATGACATGACCATAGAACTATATTTCGCTATGACTCTTTGATTGGGGTCCTGGTGATTCCTGCACCAGGCAAGATCTAGCATGATAGTGAGTAGATGCCTCAGTACCCCTAACAGAAAAGGGGGGGCACATTTAATAAGGGTCCATCGGACGCATTTCCGTCGGGTTTCCTGAATATTTTGGTGCATCGGCGCCGGCTTTCATGTGACAAAAATTGGGTGCGTGGCAGTTGGACAACCCGACTGATTAGGACAAACCGCGGAAGTTAACAAATCAATTTGTGTCGCAAGACACCCACTCACATACACCGAGAAGAAGATGGTGAACTCTGGCGGACCTGAGCGGGAAGCGACACATGCAATTAATCGGGCACAAGCTGTAAGTGAATCGCGGCAGCTCCAAATCCTCGGCGGACATTCCGGAACGGCGGACGCAACGGGACGGGTAAGTAAATGTGCCCCATGTGGTGTAACATTATGCTGATGGACAGATACATTGAAGCCAAATGGATGAAGGCACAGGCATATAGGCTAAGAAGCAGCCTGTAACAAGAAGGTGGAAACCCAAAATGTTTCAAGGGATAACTCTTCCTACAGTTTCAGTAGACCAACCTAGTAATGAATTAAGGAAAGTCTGGTGTCATCTCCCCCAGGACACATCTCCCTCTAGCTATGCCCATGGTCAGAGAGACTTATGGGGGTAGAGCACTGAGGACTCTCAAAACTAAAAAAAAGTTGAAATGTGTCTCTGTAATCTTCCTTTTAGTTATGTCTGGTACCAGCCTCCACTATGTAAGGATTAAGCGGAACTGCTGTGAACAGCTGGTCAGCAACTTCCCAGAAACTACATTTCTTGGTCAGATTTGAGATATTATCTGGAAAGTATGAACAGCTGCCAACTCTGAGCACAGAGCGAGTGAAGTAACACCATGAAGTGCCCGCACTGAGGTATGCAGAATTACCTAAAAAGACCCAAATCAAAAAGTTTTTGTAACCGTTTTTATCTTGGTCGTTTCCAGGGATGTGCAGAATCGCTCATCGCCAGGGTCCCGTGTGTTAAAATGCTGGAAAACGCCTTTAAGAACCTTGTTAGAGTCTCTACATCGCCAATTACACTATTGTTCTACTATGATGCAGTATGGGCTCACCTGGGGGTTATCCATGTACCATATCAGGTGATTGGCCTGGGTATCCAGGATAAAATATCTTCGGAGAAATCTCCCGCTTCCTGCATCTTCAATATCCAGAAACCCACAGGTTCTGTTCTTCCGATCCTCATAAGGCATTCCTAATCCATGCGCACATCACCCTGGAGAACATAATAAGACATCCCATGAGTGCTGAAGGTGGCATATTTATTAGGGATACTACACATACACATTTCGGGGCCGCACATGTTCTGACCATGGCCTCTAGCAATGATACTCAGTGGTGTGGACAACTAAAATCTAAGGGGCTGTTGTATAGTGGTGAGACATAGGTGATGGCTGTAATCATACTAAGCCCGGAGAAGGTTCTGTAGGCATCTGGACATCTGTTCTATATGACATGGTAATCATCAACTATGAGGTTGCTGTAAAGGGTTGACACTTTTTTGGATTATTCTAAAATTGATTAGTCCCTACTGATCCTATGACCTTTATGTACAGTGAAGACCACACAGATTACACTACAGGTAAAAGTGCACCCCTGCAACTTCACAAATATATAGCTGAACCACACAGTGCCCATATAATACCACCATACAGTACCTAAATAATAGCTCCATAGAGTATCTAAGTAACACCAAAATACTGTGCCTAAATACTACCACTTCATAATTCCTAAATCATACCAACACACTGTGGAACATTTACTAAGGGACCGATTCGCGTTTTTCTGACGTGTTACCCAAATATTTCAGATTTGCGCCAATTCTCCCTGAATTGCCCCGGGATTTTGGCGCACGCGATCGGATTGTGGCGCATTGGCGCTGGCATGCACGCAACGGAAATCGCGGGGCGTGGCCGAACGAAATCCCCACGGATTCGGAAAAACCGCCGCATTTAAAACAAAAAATCTGTCACGGAGCTTGCACTTACCTTCACTCAGCCCAAGCCGGTGAATAATACCACTCTACAATTCCTATATAATACCAACATATTGTGCAGAAATGACACCTCCATACTCCATATCTAAATAATTTCACCCTGCAATAACTAAATAATACCCCCCTGCAATACCTAAATAATACCCCCATACAATGCCTAATATCACCTTGCAGTGCCCATTTTATACTCCCATATCTTCCCTGCATATCCCAATCATCCAGTGCCTAAATAATACCCCCTGACTGTGTCCAAATAAATAGAACCAAACAATGCATAAATAATACCTACATAGAGTGCCTACATAACACGTCTAAAAGGCCTAAGGAACCCTCCGTTCAATGTTTTAATAACAGCACTATAGACCCTTACCAACTCACTGTGGCAAAACAATAGTATAAATCTATAAAACAAAACAAGCCACAGTGTATATTTCAGGACTGGGAGATGGTAATCTGATCTTTCTACAGCCAAGAGATTACAGCTCATCAGATATTATCTCTGCCCTCTATGACCCTCATGTAATAATGTAGCATCAGGTGACCGCTGGTCATTATCTATAAACCCAGGGATTCAGGGTCACGGCTCAGGTGACCTATCCTGCCCCCCTGCTTATATCGTATCTATCTGACCCTGATAGTGTCTATATGTGGTTCTATGGGAATGATGGGAGTTGTAGTTTCACAATAGCCACAAACTGGAGACCAATGATCTCTGTTAGAGATGAGCAGAAAATTTAAGTTAGGGTCTTGAATTCAGGGTTTAGGTGAGTCCCGCGTGACCCAGAAAATTGCCCCCCTCCCTACCTACTAGCCATGGCTGTAATTGGCACCCAAACCCCAGACCCGAACCTAAAGTTCAGATCCCCTCATCTCTAATCTCTATATACATCTGCATTCTTCATATTGCATATAGGCATTTTGTAGGTGATATTATACCGCCACTATACTATATACTGTACATATGGCAGTCACTATACTTAACCCTATGTAATCCAGAACTACAGTAGAAGATCGTTAAATCTTAACTCCGGTTGCCATAATCATGAATTTATGGTCAGGTGATCACAGAACATTCGGGGGACCCCGACGTCCCATTCAGTAGATATCACATCCCATCGAAAATCTGTGACTCCGTCCATATGAACAATCTCCAGTCACGTAGACATTATCGCATTATATTCACTTACCTCAACACTCGTCTTGGTTCTGCTTGTATTTTTCCATTTTGCAGCCCCCCATATCCCCCCCCCACACACACACTGCGCTCCTTAGGATGTATCACTGGAGTCTTTCAAGTTCTTAAGTTCCGATTATGCAGAATTTCTTAAAGGTGAATATTTCTCGTGATCCTATAGGGCGGCTCGGAAGACTTCCCTGCTGACGGTCTCCTTCAATGTATTCCTAGAACAAGTGGAGAGTCAAGTGTCAGAGTGTGGGGATCATCTCTGCGCTGCGTCCACCGGTTGTGTGTTTGTTTGTCTGCTTCCTAATCTCTGAGTCTTCCCCTGACAATCAGTGTGACAGGCACGCCTCACACCGCCGCACACCCCTGCACACACAAAAGACACACTCACTAGTGTGGGCCGGGTTATGATGAAGTGCACTGGAAAGCAGGAAGCTGGAGGAGCACATTCAGACTATGCCTCATGCAGATCACACAAGTTTCGGAGTCGTTTGGGATCCGCACAGAGTTCCCCTTTAAACGGTCCATATACACACCTGTTTCTACTAGTGGGTATTGCCAGTAATGCCACGGTCCGGGCTGGCGGAACAGACTGCGGCGACACGCTGGCTCGTGGTTAGACATACGTTTAAAACAAACCCAAAGACATCTGCAAAGAGCGTGTCAGTCCTCACTGCACGTACGAGGGTTTCCTCTCTAGGGGATACAAAAAAAACTGGATTCCAGGCTGATACATTGTAACAAACTATGACTTACTGAGAATTGTATAGCCTCAGCGGTGAAAAGTATAAGCGAGTCATCATTCATTTATAGCAAGCAGAGATCTTGGAATTGCAGGTTTTAATCTACTACGATGGAAGTGACTGTGTGACCAGGAATGACCATGGATTCAGTCATGTAGTGAGGACCGTTACAGTGTATTCTATAGGTTATTTAAAGGGTTTGTCACAATTTGTATTGCTATCCCCTAACCAAATACTTGGACCCCCACTGATCACAACGACAGGGGTCCTGTTTAGTGATGAACGGACCTGATGGGCCAATCATAGCCACGGCTAGTAGATAGGGGTGTAAATTTGTCGGATTGGCTGTTCAGCTGCTTTCCACCAAGATGTCTGGGTCAGGTGGAAGAACCCAAACGCCGAACCCGACTATTGGGTCTGCACAGCTCTAGTCCTGTTCTCACTAATGAATGGATCAGCAGGTCAAGCTGCAGCTCCATTCAATGTCTTTAAGGGTGCGTCCACACGTTCAGTTTTTCAGATGCAGTTTGTGATGTCCAAACCAGGAGTGGAGTCAAAAAAAGAAGAGGAGCAGCATCTCCCCATTTTATAGTTCTCACCCATTATGGTCCTCACCTGCTTTTGGCTTCAAAAACTGCATTGGAAAAACTGAATGTGTGGACGCACCCTGAGAGTTATGCCAAACCCCCACCGATAGAGAATAATACTTCATCTTGGACAACTCCTTTAAGCACTTCATCACTGATTGGTCAGTGATAGGTCACGGGGCATATGGTCAAACACCCATCTGTCTGAATTTCTTATAGAGAAAGACATGCACCCTCAGTTTAGACTCCAATGGTGGAAGCTTATCTCCCATCACCAATTGAAATCCATCTTTATAATCCCCACGATCAACATTATCTGCAGTCAGTAAAAATTCCCCAACATTAGATGATCCATCAACCCTATTGAGATCAGTAGGATTGGCCTGCACCCCACCCCATGGCAGAATGAGACTCCTGGGCCCTCCATAGAGGAGCCACACTCTTTTTGGCCATAGTTGTCGTTGTTCCTCAGATACTTTGGTACCTCAGTCTGAGTAGGTTGGGTGGATGGTCAGGTTGTGTCCCACCGATAGGAACTATGAGGGACATATAAATGATGGAATCACCATAAAATTAGGGCCACAATTCTTTGGTGAAGAACTTTGGATAGTTTTCCCGGCCATGTAAAAGTTTCAGAGACAATGGCTGAAGTGAGGTTGTTTGGAATGCCTTGTACTCTTCATGTTTTGTCCTGATCAGCCCTCCTAATTCCTCAGTGTCTCCCACACATGGGTGTGCTGCGATTCTGGAGGAGGCTGCGGAGAACAGTGGAAGGGCGTGCACCCTCATACACATGGGTCGTATTGCTCTGTGGAATCTGCATGTGGAAGAAATATCCAAAAATCCATTAATTCTAATGTATAAACATTGAATCCAGTCCTTGGCTGAGAACTATGCCGGATTCCTATCACACCCCAGTCCCTAGAGAAGAAGCCACGGACGCCCCTTAAAAGAGATGAACAAGAAAAACAAAAACATGGCGGCTTTCATCCAAAAACAGCACCATAACTGTGAACAAGTTCACTGCAGTACTAGGCACATCCTATGGTCAGGGGTGGCGCTGCTTCTGGAATAATACAGAATATTGATGCCACCACGAATAGGGACTGAGGTGGACCTGGGGGTCGTACCTGTTATTAATAAAGATGCCTCCTGGTACAACAGGGGTATTTAAAGGGGTTAGTTGTCTGGTCACCACAAGTTAATCCATTTCCTTTGGATATTTTACACACTGTTTGGACCAACTCGGATCAAGAGAATGGGGGTCAGCTGTACTCAGATGGAGCAGCAGGTCGAGCATGCCCACTGCCACACCATTCAATGATTATGGCCCTTCTATAGCCTACTGTGCTTAATGGATAAATAGAGCAGTGGGCACATGAGGGACCAGCGGCTCTGTTGATTCAGGGGTACAAGGGACCCCCATTTTCTATTTCTGGAGCACTGGGAGCACCACTGAAAGTTATCCCCTATCAAGGTCCATAGACTGTGAATGGAGTGGCATTGCACATGCTCATCCTGCCGCTCTACTTATTTTGGGGTGAAACCGACCCTCTTTATCTTGATTCATGAAGGAGCTCACCACTGGGACCCCTATGAATCAGCAAGTTGTCCCTTATCTTGTGACTGGATAACCCCTTTAAGGGTTGGTTACTATTTTCCCTTCTTCCTGTGGTTTTTGAGTCCAATGTATGTCATCAACTCCCCCTGACAAATCTCATATGTTGTTTCGTAAAGAAGACGTCTCTGACAGTATTTATCCATACGACCCAGGCTGCCATGATGACTTCTTCCAGCCACATCCTGCTAGGGCTACACTAAGGTTACTGTATTCTACTCAATTTGCATCCTGGGGACACACATAGAGCTAACATTTGGGGAGTGGGCC
The DNA here is from genome assembly GCA_019512145.1 of Engystomops pustulosus. Lineage (NCBI taxonomy): Eukaryota > Metazoa > Chordata > Amphibia > Anura > Leptodactylidae > Engystomops > Engystomops pustulosus. Next base: position 13,705,878 of record CM033644.1, read on the forward strand.
CCCAGAAAGTCCCAGGGCCCAGGTGCACCATGTCCTCCTTGGTAGCTGTGCCTCTAATTTATTTTAGCTGGGGAGCCGCTATGGATTTTGCATAAAAGCCCCGCAACTTTAAGAAACGCTTTGGAGGGGAGTTTTAAGTCCTTCCTTGGGTTCCCATCAGTTCGATCCATAGTAATCAGACATATCCTTGTCTTTAGATTGGGGATTATTAAATTGGCCAATCATAGCCATCTAGGGGTGTCAATTTGTTGGACTGACTGTTCGGCTGCCAATCAGGCAATGTGTCCAGGTCGCACAGGGTGAACCCAAATGGAAACATTGGCTCCGCTCATCACTAGCCATTACCGCTTTAAACTGCTGATTGTCAGGGGTGCTGGGTGTTGGACCCACATTGGTCTGATACTGATGACCTATTCTACAGATACTTGAGTATAAGTCAAATCCAGGAATACCCCTTTAATGAGTGTACAGAGTAACAGACTCAACATAAGGAGAAGAAATATAAGAGACACTGTTAAAGGGGTGGTCCGGAATCAATTATTTTTTTTATTATAGGCCCCAGGTGCTTATAGGATTTTTAGTTACCTTGGTTTTTACCTCTGGTGGAGGCTTAGACATATGTAAAACGGATATATACAAATAGGGGTGTATGGTGAGCCCCAACAGCTCGCATCACAAAGGGGCTCTTCAGTCAGTGCAGGGCCCCCTGGATAGTATGAGCTCCAACTATAGAAAGAGTCTGCAATTTTAAATAAAAAAATAATCCGTACAATCAGATTCTGGATAACTGGACTGGTAAGTTAATTCCTGGATTATTACTCCGCTGACCACACTGAGATGACTGGATTTCCCCGCTGACACAAGTTACGGATGAGTCATTCCCCGCAGCAGTAACTTCCCTGTAAATCCCTAATTACTAAAGTCTTAAAAATGTCAGAGCGGTTTTATGTGCGAGGTGGTAAATCCATCCAGTTCTAAGTAAAGTAAGTGATATAATTGTAACATTATCCTAATATCTGCAAGAATTATCTGGGATGTGATAATCACAGAAGCTTCAGAATTAAAGGACATCTACCACCAGAATCCCAGGCAGTCCCCGGGTTACGTACAAGAAAGGTTCCTTGGGTTTGTACTTAAGTTGAATTTGTATGTAAGTCGGATCTGTATATTTTATAATTGTATCTCCAGACAATTTTTTTTTTTTTTGCCCCAGTGACAAAGTTTCAAAATTTTTTGCTGTAATTGGACCAAGGATTATCGATAAAGCTTCATTACAGACACCTATCAGTGATCCTGGCAGTCCGGGGACTATAGTAACATCCAGAGACCTTCACCAGAGGTCACAGGGGACAGAGGGGTCCATCTGTAACTGGGGGCATCTGTAAGTCAGGTGTCCTTAAATAGGGGGCCGCCTGTACACTGATACTGGTGTGTGCGTCTTCTGGCAGGATCTGCTCTTCTTTTAACCTCTTAAAGGAAACCTACCACTTGTAGTGGCAGGTTTCCGATGCAATACGGGCACCAGCTCAGGGTGAGCTGGTGCCGGAGCTTTTTAGTTAGTGTTTAACCGCGGTACGCGTTTTAAAACTTTTTTAAAACACTTTTAAACGTTATAGCCGGCGCAGGCAGGTACGCGTCGGCGCTTACCATGGCGGCTCTCATTCATTCCTATGAGCCGCTGCAGGTAAGCGCCGAGCGCGTACCTGCCTGCGCCGGCTATATAGGTTAAAAAGTGTTTTAAAACCGCGATACCGCGGTTAATTTTTTTAAAAACACTAACTAAAATAAGCTCCGGCACCAGCTTACCCTGAGCTGGTGCTCGGTATTGCCATCGGAAACCTGCCACTACAAGTGGTAGGTTTCCTTTAAGTCCTGGTTTTTACAAAAAAAGACTTTTAAAATCATTCAAATGAGCCTGAGGGGCTCCAGGATCCATTAACACCTATGGAGTCCATTGCATAATTTTAAAAGTCTTTTTTAGAAGCTAAAAGAAGAGCAGATCCTGAGGGGACACTCCGGCATAAAACATGCGATAATTTAAGGTGAGCGCTCGCATGGTCTATTTTATGCGCTGATGTAGGGCAGGAACACCTGGTACTGTCCCACTGTCCAAATTATTTTGGGGCTTCTACGCCAGAAAAATTATAAATGTCCCCCATAGTCCCTATATGTGATATCAGAATCCTCCATTGTGACATTGGAGCACAGTGCACATCCTCCATTCTTTAGTGTCAGGTCAGATGATGGGACCCCCTGATACTGTGGGCCCTATAACCGCCGCTGTAGTTACTCCCCCGTCTATGGCCATGAAGCTGCTGTAAAGCGTATCCTCAATTACTGTTACTAGAGCGCAGTCAAGATGGCTTCCCCATAATTATGGACAGAAACATGTAAACCAAATTATAAAGGCTGCAAAAATAGAGACTGAGAGAAATATTGCCATGGAGAGCAAAAATAATCCCAAATTATTTTTCAAGTATATAAATGATAAGAATCTAAAAACTGAGAGTGTGGGCCCCCTTAGGAATAATATGGGGGTCATGGTGGAAGGAGATGAGGAAAGGGCCAATCTACTGAGTGTCGCCTTCTTGACTGTCTTTACCCAGGAAAATCCCCTGGTGGAAGACACATGAGGAATAATGTAAATTCTCTTTGGAATGTCAACAGTTTAACCCAGGAAGAGGTACGGCGCCGCCTCGCAACCACTAAGATAGTTAAATCACCGGGGCCAGATGGCATACACCCCCGGGTTCTGCATGAATTATGTACCGTGATAGACAGACCGTTATTTTTAATATTTGAAGATTCACTAAGGACTGGTTATGTTCCACAGGAATGGCGCATAGCAAATGTGGTACCAATATACAAAAAAGGATCAAATAGCGATCCTGGAAACTATAGACCTGTGAGTCTAACTTCTGTGGTGGGGAAAATATTTGAGGGGTTTGTTAGAGATGCTATCCTCGAGTATCTTACTGTGCATAACCTTATAACCCAGCGTCAGCATGGGTTTATGAGAGATCGGTCCTGTCAGACTAATCTGATTAGTTTCTACGAGGAGGTAAGTTCAAGACTGGATCTGGGGGACGCTGTGGATGTTGTATATCTGGACTTCTCAAAGGCATTTGACACCGTGCCACATAAAAGGTTGGTATATAAAATGAGACTGCTGGGAATAGGAGAAAATCTGTGTATTTGGGTAAGTAATTGGCTTAGTGATAGAAAACAGAGGGTCATCATTAATGGCAAATTCTCAGATTGGGTTGCTGTTACCAGTGGAGTGCCACAGGGGTCAGTATTGGGGCCACTTCTTTTTAATATTTTTATTAATGACCTTGTAGTGGGTTTACACAGTCAAGTTTCAATATTTGCAGATGATACTAAGCTGTGTAAAGCAATAAATACTGAGGTCGATAGTTTGCCATTACAGAGGGATTTGTGGAAGCTTGAGGGATGGGCAGAGAAATGGTTGATGAGGTTTAATGTAGATAAATGTAAAGTTATGCACTTGGGCCATGGAAACAAAAAGTATAATTATGTTCTAAACGGTCAATTACTTGGTAAAACTGGAGCTGAAAAGGACTTGGGGGTATTGGTGGATGGTAAACTTAATTTTAGTGACCAGAGCCAGGCGGCTGCTGCTAAAGCAAATAAAATAATGGGATGTATCAAGAGAGGAATAGATTCTCATGATAAAGACATAGTTTTGCCCTTATACAAATCCCTGGTCAGACCACACATGGAATATTGTGTACAGTTTTGGGCACCAGTGTATAAAAAGGATATAGTAGAGCTGGAACGGGTGCAGAGGAGAGCAACCAGGATTATTAGGGGAATGGGGGGATTAGAATACAATGACAGATTACAAAATTTGGGATTATTCAGTTTAGAAAAAAGACGAACGGAGGGGGAGACCTCATTACAATGTACAAATACCTGAATGGACAGTACAAGGATCTCTCCAAGATGATCTTTATACCTCGGCCTGTGACCAGGACAAGGGGGCATCCTCCACCTAGAGGAGAGGACGATTCTACCATCACCATAGACAAAGGTTCTTTACTGTAAGAGCAGTGAGAACTATGGAACCTCTGCCGGCAGGAGGTTGTTAGGGCGACTCATAGTACATGTTAAGAGAGGCCTGGATGCCTTTCTGGAGAGAAAAATATCACGGGGTTATTTGGGGATAACAAATTTATTTAATTCTAAAGGTTGGACTTGATGGACTTGCATCTTTTTCCACCTTATATACTATGATACTATGATTATATAAAAGTATACAACATTTGTCTTGTTATCTATAAAGCAATCCGACCATCAATAATAAGTCACTTTCCCAAAAGTGTCCATTCTGGGGGCACGTTCACACAGGATTTTACTATTTTAACATCAATATTCACCTCTGTCATCATTCTGAGAAAGGAATAGAAAGTGAAATGTCTGAGAAGGTGTAAACCCCCTTAAAATGTGCACAGTCATCGGCAGGATTGTAGTATCCACAAACTTCCCCCTTAAGGGAATCCCCGGTTTGTTATAGGGGTGACTCAATCTGTTAAACCACCGCTTCCCCCGTTATTATCAATGTAGATCCGGGCAGATAGATATATTTATTGGGTCATATTTATTATGGTCATAGTCAACCAAAACTTAGACCTACAATAGCTAGATTATAGGGGGTTAGGTGTAATATTCAGTCTAGGCCTGGATCCTGAGGGGGCCTTCAGCCATATAAGATTACCCCAGTATCATAGACCAGAACTATATACTTTGGATGGTCATTAATCTTCAATGACTCCTTTGAGTTAACCTCCAAATTGTGGGCCCATTAAAGGGATTGTCTGAGGTAAATGAAAGACCCTCATTGCTACACGGCTGTTCCATACACAGGCCTCCATCGGTCATGTGATTTTTGTGCAATTAGAATCACAGAGGACAGTTAGGCATCTGTTGTCACGTGGACAGTAAACAGGAAGTGTCAAAAACAAACAGGAAGGACTTCCTGTTTTGAGTCACATGACCACTGTGGCAAAAAACTGGTCTCTATGGTAACCTTTGTATAATGCTGGAGGACTGACCAACTAAGACCATGATAATTATAAGAACTGAGGTCCCTGAGCGCTCATGTGAATGGTAGTAGTTAATAGCATGACCCAAAGACCCCCCCTACTTACATTAGAAGGGTTACTTAGTGGAACAATGCCTTTAGATAGCCAGTGTCATGCTCCGCCCCCTTCAGGCCTGTGCTCAGCCTTTACACATGTATATTACAATCATGTGGGCCCCCTGGATCGCTACCGTGTGTGACCGGATTACACAGAAGAAATGCTCCGCTTCTGCTTCATCAAAATCTCAGATAATGTCAGGAGGTTCCTCTTTAAAAAAAAGAACAAGAAAACGAAACTAAAAATTCTGGTTGAGAAAATTGAACGGGTGACGGTGTTTGTATGCGGTGAAAGTTTAGAATCTTAGATCGTTGAGATGATTTTTTTGAGAATTCCAAAAATAACCTGAAAAAATTACTTTTTATGGGTGCTCCGATTTCTAACGGTTTAAAAATATCACTATTGGGCTAAAACTTACATGAGGCAGCCAATAGTCCTAAATAATAATCTGTCTTCAAAATCCATCATGATACACCAGGGACATTGGCTAGAGATCCAGGCACTGTGACTGTGATAATCTTCTATATTCGTTATCTAGGTCTCCTTCCTTCTAAATCACCTTTTAAAAATTATGTTAATGAGCCCCAGCGGGGTTAATATAATAATTATAAAGATGATAGAGGCAGGAGGCCATGGATAACACATATAAGAAGATACCAGGTCACCGTGCCTGGATCATGAGTAATGTCCCTGGTTTATCATTGATGGATTTTGATGGTTGATCTCCTAAAGGGGTGTTACCCTTTTTAATACTCTTCTGCTGCTGTCATTCTATAGAAAGCTTCGATGTTTACTTCCAAGACAGAAATGCCCATGGGTTCACACAGGTGCAAGCGCTCGTTATATCCATGTCATGTGATGTCACAAAGATTCATGGATCGTTTTATCAAAGAGCTGTGATGATCTTTCTGATATAAGAGCCAGCACTGTGTGACAGCACATGACCAGGAATATAACGAGGCTGTGCTCTGTGTGACATCTCATGACCAGGATATAACGAGCCGTGCCCCTGTGACATCTCATGACCAGAAATAACGAGCTGTGCACCTGTGTGTCACAATGACCAGGAATATAACGAGCCGTGCACCTGTGTGACATCTCATGACCGGAATTATAACGAGCCGTGCACCTGTGTGACATCTCATGACCATGAATATACACGAGCCGTCACGGTTGTGACCTCACATTACCAGGCAGATAACATAATATGAGCTGCGACCTTGTGACATCTCCATGACCAGAATATAACGAGCTAAACAACTGTGTGACGATATCAAATGACCAGGGATGATAATGAGCTGCGACCTGTGTGACATCTACATGGACCAAGGAAATACCCGCCGTGACCTGTGTGACATTCATGACCAGGAATATAACGAGCCCGTGCACCTGTGTGAACATTCTCTATGACCAGGATAGTAATATAATTAGCCGTGCACCTGTGGACATCACATTACCAGGGTATATAATATTACGCCGGTGCCCCGTTTGTGACATCCCATGACACAGGCCGGTATAAGTATAATCATAGCACGTGCACCTGTGACATCACTGCAGCCCGTCATAACTTGGCAGCACCTGGGTAAAGGGGTTAGGTGTCCAGTGGATTGTCAACTTGAGGGGGTGCCAGTCGAGAGGGGAGGGGAACATGGAAACTACGGCAACCAATAATAAGCACCTCCTTTTTGTTAGGATCCTCCATTTTATATGCCAAAAAACGTCATTATGCTTTGACTAGACAACACGTTAAAGTTCACCCTTCACACATGGCGCTTATTTAGCTGCAGGAGCCCTTGGGGCTAAAGAAAAACTTCTTACAAATTCCATTTGTATGGATGGTAAAACAGTGGCAATTCTAGAATTTCTGGCTTTTATAATCGGGCATTTTGGGGCGCGTGATACCTCACTTGTTCCTAGGATAGTCTATTTAATTTATGATTAATATGTAAATCCACCGCTGTCTAACTTTACAACAACGACATCCCATCTCTATATCATCATATGTAAGCTGTTTACCAAGACTCTATGGAAGTCATCAGCTCATTCCTCTCTGTATTTCCCGGATGGAGGACGCCTGTGTTCATACATGTGGCCACTGCGAAATGGGCATCACCCGTAGGACAATGCCAGCGCTTTGTTACTTGAACAAATAAATGAGATATATTCTGATACAATTTCTATTACAAGGGTATAGTGTTTAAAGGGCATTCCTAATGGTCTGTACCAGCAGACTTTATAGGTATGATGTCACCTCCGAGAGGGAAAAACGGGAACCAGAATGGATTAGATTCAGTGGCACCCATAGGATACGTGGGGGGCCATTTACATAGGGCTGAGCCAGTTTTCTCTCGGACCTTGCTACACATTCTTTTACAGGTGCACATGACGAACTCTGGGTACTGCATCACATATTTAGCGCATGTGACCCTTTTGTGTCGCGGCTGCACTATTCTTATCGCAACACACAATGATATTCCTTTTTATCCCTGTGGACATACACAATGGGGGTCATTTACTAAGGGCCCGATTCACGTTTTCCCGACGTGTTACCCAAATATTTCCGTTTTGCGCCAATTTTCCCTGTATGTCCGTCCCCGGGATTTTGTCGCAGCGAAGGAATGTGGCGCATCGGCGCTTGGCAATGCATCGAGATGGAAATCGGGGGGTGGGGGCGGCGGGGGGGGGCGGAACAAAAAACCGACGGATTCAGGAAAAAACCGAGCTTCATTACCGTCACCAGGTATAGGCCGGTGTGAACTTCAGGGCCACATTCCGGCGGGCCCTGCCGGAAAAAGCTCAACGCAGCAGCGCCATCCTGGTGCGTCGGAGGATAACCTTAGTGAATCAGGCCGGCCAGCCCGACATCCACCGCAGCAGAACGCGCCGCTGGTATCGCGAATTGGACATCGGTTGTAAGTAAATCTGCCCCAAGGTTCCCCCGCTCCAGCTACACTGCACCACCTCTGGGAAGAGAAAAAACAGTATTCTTTCCTCGTTCCCCCGAAGCAGCGCAGGAACAGCCACCATCTTTCTTCGGCATGCACCCGCTGTACACGGTGGCTCTAAAGTGTGCCAGCTTCAGAGCCGTCGCATACCGTGAGGAGTGTAGCTTCGGGGGGGGAACGAACGCAGGTGAGCTTGTGATATTCTGACTTCTATGCTGTAGCGCTCGAGCCCGACGGTGAGCATAGAAGCAGAAAGCAACATGTACGATCATCTTGTAACAGGTGTTTTAAAGCGGACACCTGGTACTCAGTGATCCGCAGCAGCAAGTTTGCCCTAGATCCAGTCACCCCAGGGCCGCGGACACTTGTCAACCGATCGTAAGCCGGGTGTTGGCACCGGGCCGTGTGAGTACTGTTTTAAGTAATTGCATATCCCTGGTGTCAGGGTTAGTACTGGTAATAACCCTGGTGAGTAGTTGGTTAATGAATGGGAAATCTCCCCTGTGGCAAGTAATTTAGAAAACTCTGACTAAATCCTAGAAACTGATGTATACTGGTAGTACTGGTTACATCCCTGTATCTACTGGGAGTACCTGTAATATATGGGTGTTAGTGGGCAGTAATGTGTGACTATCGTCGTCTGGTCCTGTAGGGGTTAGGTAGTGGTTTATCAGCTGGTGTGTAGTGGTTTATTAGATCTTTAATATCCCTGGGATCTAGCTGGGTTTGAAACTGTAAAATCCCTGAAGTCTACTGGGTTAGTACTGGAAATATCCTGGATCTAACTGGGTATAATTGTATATCCCTGGGTGGTAGGGGTTATTAAATTGTAATAACTCTGTTGTTTTTATTGTATTAGTAACCTGAAACTTCCCTGATGTCTAGGGAGGTGTAGTAATTGTTTAGTATTCCTGATATTACTGGTCGGCTTTCGGACTGTTCAGCCCGAGCACCGGTGATCGCTCGGGCACCCCGAATACCTCTTGCTAATGGCATGGCCCTCATCCCCTCTAGGGGGCCCTGCCAGCCGGGTCGCACTGTGCCCACAGTGGGTCTCTCCGATACCTCCGCTCACGGCAGGGGCCTCCATCCCGATCGGAGAGGCCCCTCCGTGAGTGACAGCAAAGTACTCGATGCGGCACCGTAAGAGGCACACATCCAAGTACTATACTAATAATAGTTGACGTGCGACGCGGCCGTTTTTTTGCGGCACGCGTCGCACGTTGTCCTTGATTCGCTGGCAGCGTGTGAATGCACCACGCTGCCCTCGGCTTCTTCTTGGCAGTTCCACTGGCGCAGGTTCCAGGAGAAGAGAACGCCGGGACGCAGGAGCGCTGTCTAAAGGTGAGTTAATTTTATATTACTTTTAACTAGCAGGACTTTTTATATAGGGGGGCACAGTAGTAGGGGAGACCCCATTGAAGTCAATACATATAATTAATGGCCCCTTAAGGGGGAAAAAAAGGATATAACAGTATAATAAGGGGGCACCATATGTTATAAGGGGGGAAGGCATTGCCACCTATATACCAGGAAGGAGTAGTAATGTGTTGTTGCCTACATACAGGGTAGCGGTTAGTCATGTACTGTGTTAATTATATTAAAGGATAGGCGATAGTAGTGCTGTGATGTGCCTGTAGCAATATCACAGACTAGGAAGTAGTAGTACTTTGAGTGCTAATACACCAGGATAGGGTCAGTAGTAATACGGTGCTGTGTCCTATATACGGGTAGCGTATGTAGAGTACTGTAGCATGTCGCTGTCCCATATACAGGAATAGGAGAGAGCAGCTCGGGCCCATATATATCAGGGATAGGAGTAGTAGTAACTGTGCTGGTTCCTATATACAGGGTAGGGTAGTAGTTTAGTACGGCCCCGATATACCGGATAGGAGTTAGTGGTACTGCGCTGTGTCACATATAAAACAGTTGATAGGCAGTTGTGTACTGTGAAATATAATTATAGGATGGAGTAGTAGTACTGTGCGTGGTCTACATATACAGGATCAGTATAAGATCTGTGCTGTTGTCCATATATTCAGTTAGAGCTGGTAGTACTGGGTGGCCCATAGTACAGGATAGGATAGTATGTACTGTAACGTTGTCTACATTACGAGATCGGAGTAGTAGTACTGATGCTGTGTCCATAGTATTTCAGAGTAGGAGTTGCGTAGTACTGGGCCCTATATACCGGATAGGAAGTAGTAGTACTGTGCAGTTGTCCCATATACAGGGTAGGAGTATTAGTACTCGGGGGCCCATATATACGAGAGAGGAGTAGTATGCACTGTGCTGTGTCCATATAAACAGGAGTAGGATGTGTAGTCTGTGATAATTATAAAGGATAGGAGTAGTGTACTGTACTATAACCAAATCTAATACGGAGAGGAGTAAGTAGTAGATCTGCTGTGTCCATATATACAGGATAGGAGTAGTAGTACTGTACCTGTGTCTACGTATACGGATAGGTAGTCGTAGTATACTGGCAGTTGCTCCTATATAAAGATGAGTCGCAGTACTGTGCGTGCCCATGTTACAGGGAGTAGCTAAAGTACTGTGATGTGCCCATATACACAGGATAGGATCTAATACTGTGCTGTGTCAATATATAAGATAGCGTGTAGTATATGAACGAGCCCCTGATTCAAGATATCTACTTGTCATATAGAAGTATGGAGTAGTACATGTGCTGTTCCCATATATACAACTGGGATTAGTTGTTTTAGGAGGTAGTAAGTACTGTTGTTGTGCCCATGTATAAGGATAGGAGTAGTAGTGTACTGGTGCTGTGCTCATATATACAGGATCGGAGTATCAGTCTGTGCTGTGCTAATATATCAGGGATAGGACGTAAGTTAGTACTGTGCTGTGCTCAATATACAGGACAGGAGGTAGTAGTACTGTGCTTGTGCCCAGATATACAGGATAGGAGTAGTACGTGGCTGTACCCCATATACAGGATAAGAGTAGCAAGTAGTAACTGTGTGTGTCCCATATATACAGGATAGGAGTAGTAGTACTGTGCTGTGCCATATTACAGGATAGGTGTATAGTTACTGTGCTGTGTCCATATATACAGGATAGGAAGTAGTAGTACTGTGCTGTGCCCATATATACTGAATAGGAGTAGTGTACTGCGTGCGTGTCCATATATCATGAATAGGAGTAGGTTACTGTGCTGCCCCCTATATTAGACAGGATAGAAGTAGTAATACTGTGCTGTACAAATATAAAAGGTAGGAGATAGTAGTACTGTGCTTGTGTCCTTGGAATGATATATTATGTAATTACATAAAGGGAATGATGCCAATCTTAATTTATTAGGTTATCATATTATTTACCATGGGTGTGTATTGTAATACACTAAGGAGCTCAATGTAATATTCATTATGGGCAAGTGCACAGTTGTTTTTGTGTTATGGCTATATTTTGTATTGGTGGGGCGGGGGGCACAGTGCGGTCATTGTGTTGTGATGGTAAATTATTTAGAGTGGGACATGTTATCCAGGTGACATTGTGCGTAGTGACGTGATATTTTTTAAGTTCGCACAGGTGGAGGATGTGCCTCAAGTGATAGTTACTGACTAACTAGCTAAGACATATCCTCTAATGTCAGTGCCTTGTCTCTTATGGCTGCAGAAACATCCAAGATGGAAGTGTTATAGTAACTCCTGTGAACTAATTAATATTTCTAGGCAGCGTTATGGTGGGCCCCAGATATATTTCTCTGGTGGGCCCCAGGCACCCCAGTTCCGACCTGTACTGGGTTAATAATTGTAAATATCCCTGGTGTTTAGTGTGGTTAGTATAATGGGGTGCCTATTGGGGTAGAAATAGGTAATCCCTGGTGTCTATTGGTGGTAATTGGTAATTTCCCTATAAGTCTGTGGGTTAAACTGGTAATACCCCCATGCTGAATAATCTGTGGTGCCCTTTATAAATATGGAATGTATTATACTATCTTATTATTCTAATGCTGATTAATAGCCCCGGTGTCTAGTGCTGTTAGTATTATAATATCCTGTTGTCTTGTGGACTAATGATAGTACAGTGTTTCCTCATCTCCCACCCCTCATGCCTCTTATAAGTTGACCCTCTGCTGCAAGACAAATATAATGTCTTCTCACGTCACATGAGGGCGAGGGGGAGAGGAGGAGCAGAAAGTGGAATTGTAAGGCAGAGAGCAGATAATGATGTGACTCCATGACTCAATCTTGCTTGTGGCAGAGAATGAGACCCACCTGTAATGTTAAATATATTTACAGATTTAGCCTTTTACGTGGCTAAAGAGGCTTCTGGGTCTTTGGCTCAAGGCCCAGGTCAGTTTTACCCTCTATGTCCTTTATAAACACTGGCCATTGGAATCGGGACAGGGTGTACCCCAACCCCCTAGAAATAGTCGTGTGTACCTTCATTGTTGTGCTGGGCAGGGGTGGGATGAGGAGGAGGAGCCAGTTTTGTGCCTGCCTACAGGGAGCCCACAGCAGGTTGGTAGCGCCTTCTAATAGGTCATTGGCTCCTCTACAGACAAAGATTATCCGCAGCAGGCCACAGGGTGATACGTTTATTAGTCGGATACAGGAGTGACCGCACTATGCAGGCTTCCCCTATATCCTCAATTTTTTATGGACATAGAAACAGAATAAAAAATTTTTTTTTCCGTTTTGTTATAGTTACTTATGACATAGCGTACACATACCTTACTCAGGCCATGAGCCTACAACTCTATAACTTAAATCAACCACCACAATGATAGGAGAGTATTGTGAGATGTTTAGTGTGCGGAAGAGCAGCAGAGCGAGTTGGTATATGCACAAACTCATACAATATGGAGTGTTATCTCCACCTCAGCCACCTAGGATGCAGGTAAGTATTGTAACCGCAATGACAAATTCAGCTCTGCTACATCAGCCGTTGTACACAGTAGCGTATAATAAACAATCGCCACCACAGCACGTCACACCTAATTTGGGTATAGGTGTAATTCTCACTGGGCTTATAGGTGAACATTAGCAAGACGCACTGATAAGACTGACACATATTTTTACAGGGGTCGCAGGATCAGCAGTGCGTGGAGAGAGGAGGGACAGGGGGCAGGGCGGGGCAGCTGGCAGAGTTTTCAGGCGGCGCTGTTGCCCTTGGGAGGTCCATTACAGTCGTCGGAGAAGCAGCATTCGACGGTTGGCGCCATTCCACTCTGCCGAGCGTGGTCACAGAAGAACTTGTCAGACTTTGTCTGTCTGCAGTAGAAGGACTGTATACTGTCTGCAAGGAGAAGGACAGGTCAGGATACGTAACAGGAGGAGGTCACATACAATGATATAATTCAATCATGAGGGGCAACTAAAAAGGTCCCTAAAGGTCTTCCAAGCATCAGAGCCATCAGGGATAGACTGGCATCAATCGGTAAACTCGTTAAGGTCGTGGAGGTATTAGTGGGCCAATGGTGAGCTGATGACCTCCATGACCTAATTCTAACCACCCACACTCTTGTGAGCAGAACTAAAAGAAGGTAGCACGGTCCTATCTAAAGCCATGGGAAGACCACATGATACTTGGTATAGAACATAGTCACCAGATACTGGAACCGTCTTTGTCTACCTGCAATGAGTTGAGGTTGAGTGTGATCTCTGTCTATGCTCAATACATTTCCTACTCCTGTTCTGGTAGGTACCAGTCTTACCATTATGACCCTTGCCACTTGCGTGCCATGTCGCCATTGTGCATGGGACCACTTTGAGCCTCAAATCTGCCATATGACCAGTGATTTTATGTCTGAAGTAGTAAGTTTTTAAGAAGCTACTGTATCGACTGGGTTTGGTGTCGTAAAATAGTGGGTCACAAGGAGGATGGATGCACTTCACTTCTAAAACCATAAGAAACTCCAAGGCCTTGGAAGGAGCTCGCATCAAATACAGGCAACTGACTTTCTGCCTTGAAGGCCGATAGCAAAGAGTCTTAAGAGCCAATCCTCAATAGATGCTATGGTGTTCGAAAAGAGGATGAATAGTTGCATTTGACAAGTCTCTAACCATAAGATGATGAAGTTCCCTAATAACGGTTAGGGAGACCTGTATATCTAAGTTCATTAATTTTGTTTGGCACTGCCACTATATCACTGATGTTACCCTGTCCATTGTTTTCCAGGTGACCGTGAGAAAAATTACTCTTCTCCTCAGAGTCCAATCAATGACATTGGGTGTAGGGGGAGAGTCAGGGTGTCATACACATTAGACTAATGTAGCTAACCTCGCTGATTTTGGACAGAGACGTTTTTTCCCCCCCCCCAACTGTATGATGTACATATGGCGTCTCCAAACTCTGAGAAGATGATACACTTGGAAAAAAGGATGTTGACTAGCCATATGGGGTGGGACATAAGACCACCATCAGAAAGGACTTCCTCACCTTCTACATTCAGTAGCACATGCCTGCTAACTGATCCGGAAATACATCTGTTCGAGGAGTCTGGAGGAATGATTTTGGGTAACCAAAATAGTTGGCCATGTAGCATGAGGAATAGTCTACTGGGTAGTATCTACGTAGTTGATCTGCAGAGTGTGGACTAAGCCACAATGTCACGTAAGTAACAATTTCTAAGTATACTTTTTAGGCACTGTGAGTCTATCACGTGACCATCTAAGACCCAGGTGTGAAGCGGATGTAACTATTGTAGGAGAAGAATCATGTGTGGACTGTAGTGATGTTCTTTCACGCACCAGCCTCACAATGCTCACACATTTGTCCATTATCACGGAGTTCTCACATCTAATGAGGACTCTAAACAAATATCCTGAAGGTGGGCTCGCGATTGAGAAATGTATGGAATTCTCAATAAAGACACTTTGTTAACATCATGTGTGCCATCACAAAGTAAGAAACCCGCATGGTCAGAGAGCCACATGATCTGAGGACTCCCAGGACGAGGGGTTGGTTTATGACACATGTATCCTGAGAATGGGACAAGCAAACCTTCACTTGTTTTTAACCATTGATACATTTACTATGTTGTCAAAGAATGGTTGCATTGTGATAGTATGACTGATGACATTGTGTGTTGGTGATATAATGGCGCACTATATCGGCACTGGAATTTGTAAGTATGTATCATTGTTTTAGTCTAGCGAAGTTTGTACGATTTAGCTGATCTAGGTTTGTCCAGATGTTTGCTTCAGTTTAGGGGCATTGTTTGTCATCTTAAGTTCCATCCCTTTCCAACAAACACAACCTCTGTACGCCAAGACCCTTAACCTTAATTAGAGAAGATGAAAAACCATTCAGTCATTTTTTGGCACAAATCAACCCTTGAAAGTACCCCCAAATAAAACAACTGGACTTATTGGTGCGGTGATGGTGGTACAGACCTCGCTATCCTGTGGGCACAAGGTGTACCTGTTTGTAGGCATCCTCCTCATTGAGCGCACACAAGGCTGTAGCATGTCAAAAGTTTTACCTTACAGAAGGCACAAGAGAAGACTATTAACCATGACAGATTTTCCCCATTATGGAAGCCTGTTTCACTGTTATACGGTCCAGATGTAGAGAGTGGTGGCCTATCATAAAGGTCCATCATTAGAGAGTGGTGGACCTATCATAAGGTCCATCATAGAGAGTGGTGGCCTATCAATAAGGTCTCCATTAGAGAGTGTGCCTATCATAAAGGTCCATTATTAGAGAGTGGTGGCCTATCATAAAGGTCCTTTTAGTAGAGAGTGGTGGCCTATGCATAAAGGTCCATATTAGAGATTGTTGGCTATCCATAAAGGCCTCATTAGAGAGTGGTAGCCTATTAAGTCCCTATAAGGTGCTATCAATCCATCATTAGAGGTGGGGCCTATCATAAGGTCCACTATTAGAGAGTGGGGGGGGCCTACATAGAGGTCCATTATAGAGAGTGGTGGGCCACATAGAGGTCCTTATTGAGAGTGGTGCCGTAAGGTCCCATCATTAGAAGAGGTGGTAGCCTATGCCATAATAGCTCATTAGAGAGTGGTCTGCCGCAAAGGAGGTCCATTATTAGAGATGTTCAGAGAGCATTTGGGTGGGCCTATGATAAAGATTCCCCCATCCTATAGAGAGTGGTGCCTATCATAAGGTCCATATTAGAGAGTGGTGGGCTATCATAAAGTCCATCATTAGAGAGGGGTGGCGCTATAGAGTTCCATCATTAGAGAGTGGTGTGCGACCATAGCGGTCCATCTTAGATAGGGTGACCACCATGAGTGCCATCATTAGGAGAGTGGTGGTCACCATAGTGGTCATTATAGAGGTGGGTTGGCCACCATGAGGTCCAATATTAGAAGAGTGGTGGCCACAGAGATTTTGTGCCATACTTAAAGAGTGGTGGCGACCATAGAAGTCCTTGTGAAGAATGGTGGCCACCATGAATGTCCATCAATTAAGAGATTGTGGCCACATGGAGGCCCTGTTTAGAGAGTGGGGCCTGTGTCAGAGGTCATCTGTCTGTTTACTTTCCATTGTATAAACCTTGTATGGCTCACTTGGAACCACGAAATATCATTTACTGAATATTCCGGTTTAAGTAAACTCAAAATAGGAGCCGATGAGGGGGGTGGAGGGGTAGCACACACATTAGTTATCTGGGGATCGACATGTCCGTTGGCTCAACGCATAAATCTATCTAATGGATTTCCATTTTAGTATAATTCACAATCTGATGGGGTATTATCATCTTACTAAGAGATGACTTTCTTTTAGTATGGCCGTTGGAATAAAAACACGAAGAGACACCCCTCCCCCCGACACCATGATGAAACCACACCATTAATAGGTCCACTGTACTAGGAGTAGCTCATCCCAATTCAATTCTTACAATACATAGGAGTTGATACTGTCTCTATTTATGGGCTGTCCAGAAGAATATATATATGATGTGGGATGAGGTCCTTATACAGATGTAATAGCATGTTCTATGCAGAACATACATCACACTGTAAGTGGGGGAATCATCACTGGAGAAATGTTGTCTTCAACTCTTATGATAGATGGTGGTATTCTGGAAAACATTGGGGCAGTATTACTTACCCGCAAGGGTCAGATTCCCAAAGATCCGACGGCGCGTTTCTCGAGCCGGCTGGAATTCGGACCCGTCCGGTGGGAATCAAAAGTAGGTTTCGATCACGCGCGTCCAGCGCAGGTGGCGCTGCTGAAGCTGTAAAGACATCGTGAAGGCACATGGCGAGTACACTAACGAGGCCGGCCTGTGGTGAAGGAAGTGCAAGCTCCGCGACAGATTTTTTTTTAAAAATGCAGCCGGTTTTGCCAAATCCGTCTGGGTTTTCGTTCGGCACGTCCCCCGATTTCCGTCGCGTGCATGCCAGCGCCGATTGCGCCAAAATCCGATCGCGTTTGTGCGACCGATTCAGGGAGAAATCGCGCAAATCGGATCATAATTTCAGGGTAGTAAACATCAGGACAGAACGCGACTCGATCGTTAGTAATGACCCCAATTGTCATGTTCACGTGGATAAGAAGGATATCAGTGCGTACTATGAACACACAACGATAAATATGTATGAGTGATGCAATGGAAAGACTTCAACGTAACAAGAGACGAGAATCTACAGACAAGATTCCCCATCCTTCCACATGGTTATAGCTCCCCTCGTGCAAGAAAGGTTATCGGCAATGTACTATGATCCTCCTTTCTCCATGGCTTCAAGATCACAGAAAAAAAGGACGTGTGCAAGTTGAAGAGTTCCTGTTGCTTTGATAGGTCAAATAAAGTCACCTTCTTGAGATTGATGATATTTTAATGGCTAACGGAAATATTAAGATGTTACAAGCTTCGGGACGTCTGTGGTCCCTTCATCAGGCATGGTATTCAGCATTCATGGAATTAGACGGACTGAATTGAACAAATTGGGAGTCATCACATTCATCTATGTCCACCTTCACCAAAACGTTCCTAAAGGCATTTTCCTGCATGTGGCCACTGGAGATGTACAGTAGGTAGGTGGTTATAGTAGTGTCATGATGCCAGGACACCAAGGTTCCAGCCCGGTAGATCGTATTGCCTCCACCAGCTTCTTCTTCCCATAACATCCTGGTGCCAACCTTTACCCTCCGTGACATACTGGGCCATCCTGGTGATGTTACAGGGACGTGATCAATCACCAGGTTTCTAATTCCATCGCTCCCATGGTCCAGGCAATGTTCATGTGGGCCAGCGTGTAGTGGATAGGGGAAGATTGCCCAGTCTGCACTTACAATACCCCATTCACCATGAACGGAGATGAGAGTGATCACTGAAAACTTTCTACAATGCCAGGAGGGGAGGAACATGAAACATGCGAGACATCTTTATTTCTACATTTTCAGCACTGCGAATGGACCATCCTGTATCCAGTTGGACCATATTGGATGGAAACCCCTGCCAAATCCAGTGAGACCAGTATCACAAAAAGACTCTGCCAACAATCATCCCTAAAGGATCTACATGTGACTACAGGAAACCTGTGATGTGCCCCCCCCCCCCCAAAAAAAAAAAGTTAGTTATAAAGAGCTTAAAAAGGGAACTCCACTTACTGCAGAGTAGTGAGAGGACCAGGGTGAGGAGGAGCAGGCGCCTTCATGGGGTCGCTGGCTGCTGTAGGCCGTCTTGGGAGCGGAGCTGGGGGAAGCGGACTTGTGGTGTTTAATGTCTTGTTAGGTTAGGATTTAGACATTGACAATGACACGATTTAATGATTATACATGCACTAAGAGAGGACGGAGCTGGGCCACTGTGAGCCTAAGCGCTCAACACTAAAGGCCTCCTCACACACTCTCATTGTGGTAACTCTCCTAGAAAATTTCCATGAAAATATGCGTTTTCACCTCATGTTATGGGCAATATGTAAGTAATTATGCAAGTTTACAATAAGACAAGTGACTAGTGAAACATTGGTGTTAGAGAATGAGGATCTTTGCAATTCCCAGAGTTTCCTCCCCAGTCAGAAGAATTGGTGTTGTGCCAGATGATTGGCCTGTGTGTATCCATTTCAGGACACTAACTACTGCAGCCCTATAGAGTTAAAAGGGACACTTTATTTCACTTACAAGCCCTCCTCCTGATCACCAGGGGTGCATAGCAGCCAGACCAACATGATCAGACTCTTCTCTCCTATACAGACATCGAACAGCTTCTGAAGCCATATGTAGCAGTGTTTTGCATTACTGGTCTCCTGAGCCGAAACCTCTCCATTCTCGTAGGAGCCTGGACAACTACGGGTATGGTGAGATTTTATGATTGATTAGAAATAACATTGCACTTCATGGTGCCGCATGCTCTGATATTGGGGATTGAAGTGTACAGATCCCAGATTCACCTGACGCTATACGTTATGAGCCAGAGGATCGTGTGACAACAAACACCAAGCACCTTCCATTTCACTTTTACATATAAAGTGAAGCCTCCTGTCTTTTACCTCATCAGCCAAACATTCTGACCATACAAGGGTCGGCTGCAGAAGGAGGTTCATGGTACTCTGTCAGAGCAATCTCCCTGCCAGGACCTTTATGATAGTATTCTGATACAAGACCAAGGTCATGGCAGGGGTGATTGCCATGGATTGATTACAGATCAATGGACCCTCCATCTGTGGACAATTATGGTCAAGGACTGTCCGGCAGAGGAGGTAAAAAAAAAAAAAAAAAGGAGGCTTCACTTTAAATACAAGAAGCGAAGCAGAAACTATTAATGATGTATATTGGGGAAATTAACTATATCCTGCACCCATTACACAAAACATGAGGTAAAGTGTTTCAACATCTACAAGTCACAAAATCCCAATGTGGGCAGGACCTAAAACATGACCATGGTCAGACTACCATGGTTGCAGAGGACGGGGAAGTCCTTATATACTGACTATGACATCATATATGATGCAAGGAGCAAACCCCTCTCCCCAGAGTGCTTGTAAAATGGACAGGTTAATTGCCCAGTATACAATAAATGTAATAAACTTATTCTGATTGTTTAAGAACGCAAAAAATAAAACACTCAGGAGTCGGGTCTACGACCCCATTTTTTACATATAAACAAAGAAGAAAAAATTATAGGCAAACATCTCCATATATTAGTCAACGCTTCTATTGCGTGTGAGAATAGTCATAATCTGCCATATAAAAAAAAAAAAAGATTCTGCCGTAATGAAAAAATACTGCGGGTAAATAATATTTTACCGTTCTTGAAGCCAGGAGTAGGGGATTTAAGAACCGACTAGAAACCTGGCAAAAAAGCTAAAAACGGTCATTTGGCTTCCAGATCTGGAAAAATAGATCTTTAATATAGATTTCTTTTTATGCAACACAGGATAGCAGCAGAAAAATTCATATGACCGTAGGTCACCGTCAATTCCCGAAGTAAGTCCAGCCAAGAGGGGGCTTCCCTATAGTTTTCTAAAAACAGCGCCACCAGTGGACTACAGGACTTGTGTGGTATTACACGCTCCGACCCAAGAAGTGCAAGAGGAAAGATCTGCAAATAATGACACCACCTGTACGCGTTCTGAGAAGGACATTCCTTTAAACAAAAAGCTAAAGTAAAACTGGCTACAGATCTATCAGTGTCTAGCTACCAAAGGGGAGGTTGAGAGGGGAATTGTTGACAAGGATGTAGAACGTAAATCATGCTATGGTTACTATTCCACATTGCATTACCGGATATACCTCTTGTAACGTAGATATACCCAATGTGTACCCATACAGAGGCATACATCGCCATAAGGAGTGGTCTAGGGATTTGGGGACCATAGAGGAACCTTGAGTAAAAGAAGACAAAGTTCAGCGAGTGATGAGAAATCTCCATAATCCAAAATTTTTACAAAAAGGGGCGAACGGACTCAGATAAAATGGCGATGGTTTCTGACGTATAGGAAACCCTTAAATCCATGGAATTCTTACCAAAGACCCCTCAGTTCATAACATGAACCACATCCCTCAGGGAACACGTTGGACGTGAAGGTGGAAATGGGTCCAATGAGAACATGCCGATTTGGAGAAAGGAATAAGGGGGGGGGTGTGAAGGGTTCCCATTACGGTACCTAATTTGTAACAGTTCACATATCTAAAACCAAAAAAAAAGTGGTCAACCTTTGTTTCATTCAGAACCCCTTCCCATATAAAGCAAATGGACTGCATGGATGACGTCCCCCCAAACTGGGACTCCCCTTCTGTCACAGGTTGAGGATACTGCGTCCGTCAGCAGGCATTGTCTAAAAATGGGGGGTTGTCTTTCATGAAATTTGGTGATCCATTTGCTTTTCAGGAAGATGATCTAACAAGAATGAGCTCTAAAAAGGGGTCCTTACAGCCCCATCCCATCAATCAAGTAAGTAAAAAAACTATTGGTTCTACATATCCAAGCATCACAAATTCTCTCCCTGACCTTACACTAAAGCGACTTCCGTTGTGCTCAAGGGTTACCCAATCCCCAGCACTTACCTATTCAACCAACTTTATTGATTCCCTTAAAAGGTTTACATGTGGTATTGCTATTCAGTTGGGAAGTCTTCCAACGAGGCCCCAAACTGCACTTCAACACTTCTCTTCAAGTTGCTATTTGGACAAGCCAATATTATAGTTTATCGTTGTCTATGCACAGCTAAATCCTGCCAATCCTCTTACCAGACATGCAGAGTGGCATGAGACAGGGTGAAAAGTGTACAGCATGCGCCAATATAACATTAAACCCCTTTGATGACGATGGCCTCTGTAAATTGTATACTATAGGGCCCCCATTCACACTACAGAAGGATTACGGATAGTACAAGCCTATTCTTTATAGGAGTGTCAAAACGCTGCGGCTTAAGAGGCTTATTAAAAAAAAAAAAAAACCCTTAGTTCAAACCATCAGCTGGGTCCAGTTACTTGATCAATAATAGGGGCATCTTATGGGGCTCCATGGTAGGTGAACACAGCCAGGGTGACCCGGGTCCGGGGGGTTATGGACAAAGCACCAGTTTCCAGCAGCACCATCAATCATAGTGATGCCAAAATTAGACAATAGTGGCAAAGCCTGGTACATAGGGGACCACATGTATGGTACCATACCTTAGTTCTTAAAAGAAATATACAAAAAGTTTGTGCTCAGTCATGTTGGTATCGGAAAGCCGTGGGGATCAGTACAATCTCATAGGAAAAGAGGAGAGTCCACAGTACTCAAACATTACAGGCCTCGTGCTTGCAACCTGTTGACAAGCGAGATCTTGTAGAGGGGACTTCAGTCACTCCTTCCCATCTTGGCAATTAAGCTTCATCATAAGATCTTTGTTAGCCTTCTATCTCTTGGTTTCTTGGACAAAAAAGCATAAAAAATTTGGGTTTAAGATGTGCATTTTTGTATTTAATTCACAATATTTAGCCAGATGGAGGAGTAGTAGCAAGTCAGCAGGTGACATACCAAAACCAACTTTAGTTATTTTACTCTTTAATTTTAATATTCGTCGTTCCCTTTAAGCTTTCCTAGGTGTTAAACTGCACCACACGAATTCCTGTCCTCATTGACATCACTTCTTACTCTGAACCTATGGCCAATACTGCACCTCACCAACTCCTTGTCTCCTGAAATCACGTATGCTCTAATGCTACTGGTGATAATGAACTTAACCAAACTTCCTGTCTCTCCCAGGAACTTACTCCTTCTGCAGGGTTGGCCGATACTGAACCACACCAACTTCCTGTCCTCCTGACATCACTTACTGTTCTAAGCTTTTTTCCGTCGATGACGCACCTACACCAATTTCATGTCCTCCCAGGCATTATTACTTCTCTGCGTATTGGCTGCTATTGCACCTCGCGACATCGTCATGCAAGCTGTTAACATCTAATAGTAAATACCTGATATCTTGCCCTTATTTCACAGACTTTTTTATTTGCTTTCTGATCCAAATGCAGGGAGAAAGAAGCCAAGATGGATTTGTTTTGTAAGAGTTCATCAGTTCTAAACAATAGCAAGAATGTTAGTTATAAGAGATCAATAGCTATGTGTAGTAAGGGGGTTTGAATTGGCAATGAGTAATATACAGTTTAGCAGATGTTATGACACTGCTGCATTTATTTTACTCTTCACCTCAGCCTAAAGCGAGGCGCACTATGAAGAATTCGGATGGACAGTGAAGAGGACAGCAGGGTTACAACACCACACACACACCATATTTGGAGGACAAGACAGTGTACCTTCTGTGGCAGGCTCTCTCCAGTGACTCTACTTTCATTTGCTCTTCACTTAGTCCTAGGGCAAAGCTGCGCTTCCGCTTTGGCCTTGTGTGCGGAACTGTGCAATATCCTCATTGGCGTGGAAGGAACATAAAAGATAAGGTGATTGAAGGGATTGAGATTTGAGAACATTTCTTTTAGTGGGAAAAAACACACCCTTTAAGGAAGAAAAAGAAGAAAGTTAGAGATAAAAACTCTTAAAACCGAATGCATGACTTATTTTTATAAACAGTAGGGGGGAGGCTCCTTCTGAAGTGGAAATACTTAACTCCAATGTTGTTAGGGAACCGAGGATTTCCGAATTCGGCTTCAAGTACATTAACGTCGCCATCCGGGCCATAACACAGGCGGTAATACAGCTGGGTGCAGGGAGGGAGGAGGGAGCGAGTGCGCCTTCCATTAAAAACCGGAAACGGCTATGACATTATAAAATGGAAAAATGAGGACATGCCATATATTTTGCGGCCACCAGACGCCAAGCAGGTCACGAGTGCGATGAGAAAGCAATAGGTGGTAATGTTACACCGGATCACAAAGCCCTCATGTGGTAATGTGCATGTGGACCTAAATCTAGAGGTTACAAAACGACTTAGAATTGTGGGTAGACTCGAGGGAGTCCACGCCACAAATAGGTGGATTGTAGGTAACAAACACCACCGCACACCCCCCAGCTGTGAAGAAATTCCACAAATTTACAAAACCTTGCCAAACACTAAAATAGAAATGTACATAGTCTAATCCCCACCATGACAAGCTCACATATCTGGAAAGTGCATGCAACGACACTGGTGGGAGCACAGGTCCTTGATGGGACCAGAACTATACCATCTACATGACAAAAACCAAACTTGGTCCTATGCCTACCAGGAGAAGAAAATTGTGGGACCCGATATACCCAAAGAAAGAAGGTCAAGATTGAGGGATTGTTGCAGTGATGTAAACATTTTGGGTTAGAAGAGTTAATTTGAGCAGTGTTTTTTAGATGGGGGACCTTTTAACAAGGAGAGGTTTACTGTAAGGGTTGCAGATACTATTTGGACCGAGTTGTTATATGTGAGCAGACCACGGTGTACTAAATTATGTCGGAGTCATGTCAGATGGCGCATAGAAGTGTACCAATTATTGCAAATAGGTATTAGTTGGTAATGGTGCAGGAGGACTCACTGTTCAGTTTCTATTCGGCATGGACTTGGGCCTGGTATCTTGCTCTTCTTGTCACTCTCGCGGTAATTTGTGCGACACTTCTTTAGGCCATCATTGAGCAGTAAATATAATGATGACATCTCTTCAATCAAGACTAACTAAAAAAAAAAAAAATGAAAGAGATAAAAGTGGAGAAAAAAGTCACCTCTGAAGCCTTTGTAGGACCCTTTTGAGGTCTGGATTCCGAAGAGGTAAAAGACGACTGAGGGGAGACCTCATTACAATGTACAAATACCTGAATGGACAGTACAAGGATCTCTCCAAAGATCTTTTTATACCTCGGCCTGTGACCAGGACAAGGGGGCATCCTCTACACCTAGAGGAGAGGCGATTCTACCATCACCATAGACAAAGGTTCTTTACTGTAAGAGCAGTGAGACTATGGAACTCTCTGCCGCAGGAGGTTGTTATGGCCGACTCTATGTACATGTTCAAGAGAGGCCTGGATGCCTTTCTGGAGAGAAAAAATATCACGGGTTATGGGGATAAAACATTTATTTAATTCTTAAAGGTTGGACTTGATGGACTTGCATCTTTTTCCAGCCTTATATACTATGATACTATGATTATATAAAAGTATACAAAATTTGTCTTGTTATCTATAAAGAATCCGACCATCAATAATACAGTCACTTTTCCCAAAATGTGTCCATTCTGGGGCACGTTTCACACAGGATTTTACTATTTTACATCAATACTTCACCTCTGTCATCAGTTCTGAGAAAGGAATAGAAAGTGAAAATGTCTGAGAAGGTGTAAACCCCCTTTAAAATGTGCACAGTCATCGGCAGGAATTGTAAGTATCCACAACTTCCCCCTGTAAGGGAATCCCCCGGTTTGTATAGGGGTGACTCAATCTGTTAAACCACCGCTTCCCCCTCTTATATATCATGTAGATCCGGCAGATAGATATATTTATTGGTCATATTTATTATGGTCATAGTCAACCAAAAACTAGACCTACAATAGCTAGATTATAGGGGGTAGGTGTAATATTCATGTCTAGGCCTTGGATCCTGAGGGGGCCTTTCAGCCATATAAGATTACCCCAGTATCATAGACAGAACATTATAGCTTTGGGCCTGGTCATTAATCTTCAATGACTCCTTTGAGTTACACCTCCAAATGTGGCCCCATTAAAGGGATTGTCTGAGGTAAATGAAAGACCCTCATTGCTACACGGCTGTCCAATCACAGGCCTCATCGGTCATGTGATTTTTGTGCAATTAGAATCACAGAGGACAGTTATTGGCATCTGTTGTCATGTGACAGTAAACAGGAAGTGTCAAAAACAAACAGGATAGGACTTCCTGTTTGAAGTCACATGACCACTGTGACCAAAAACTGGTCTCTATGGTAACCTTTGTATAATTGCTGGCAGACTGACCACTTAGACCCTAAGTAATTATAAGAACTGAGGTCCCTGAGCGCTCATGTGAATGGAGTAATATGCATGACCCAAAGACCCCCCCTACTTACATTAGAAGGGTTACTTAGTGGAACAATGCCTTTAAGATAGCTCAGTGTCATGCTCCGCCCCCTTCAGGCCCTGGCTAGGCCCTGTTACACATGTAATCAATCATATCAGTGGGCCCCCTATCCGCTACCTGTGTGACCGTGATCTTACACAGAAGAATGCTCCGCTTCTGCTTCATCAAAATCTCCGAATGAATGTCAGGAGTTCCTCTTCAAAAAAAAGAACAGAGACAAACGAAACTAAAATTCTGGTTTGAGAAAATTAGAACGGGTGTTGTATGCGGTGAAAGTTTAGAATCTTAGATCGTTGAGATGATTTTTTTGAGAAGATCCAAAAATAACCTGAAAAAATTACTTTTTTATGGTGCTTCCGATTTCTACGGTTTTATAAAATATCACTATTGGGCTTAAACCTTACATGAGGCACCAATAGTCCTAATAATAATCTGTCTTCAAAATCCATCATGATACCCAGGGACCTGCTCTAGAGCCAGGCACTGTGACGGTGATATCTTCTTATATTGTTATCTATGTCCCTTCCTTCTAAATCACCTTTTAAAAATTAGTTTAATGAGCCCAGCGGGGTTTATATAATAATTATAAAGATATAGAAGGCAGGAGAGCCATGGAAACACATATAAGAAGATACCAGAGTCACGTGCCTGGATCTATGAGTAATGTCCCTGGTTTATCATGATGGATTTTGATGTTGATCTCCTTTAAAGGGGTGTTACCCTTTTTTAATCTTCTGCGGCTGTCATTCTATAGAAAGCTTCTATGTTTACTTCCAATGGACAGAATCTGACCATGGTCACACAGGTGCACCGCTCTTATATCCATGGTCATGTGATGTCACAAAGATTCATGATCGTTTATACAAGAGCTGTGATGGACTCTTTCTGATATAATGAGCCATGCTCCTGTGTGACAGCACATGACCAGAATATAACGAGCTGTGGCTCCTGTGTGACATCGCATGAACAAATAGATCAGCCGGCACCTGTGGCATCTCATGACCAAAATATAACGAGCTGTGCACCTGTGTGACCTCACAGACCAGGAATATAACGAGCCGTGCACCTGTGTGACTCTCATGACCAGGAATCATAACGCCCGTGTCACCTGTGTGACATCCTGCCAAAAAAAAAAAAAAAACGGGGGGGCACAGTGCGGTCTGTTGTGTTGTGAGTGGTAAATATTATTTAGGAGCGCACAGTGGGACATTGTTATCCAGGTGACATTATGCCGTAGTGACTGTGATATTTTTAGTTGCACAGTTGTGGAGATGTGCCACAGAGAGATGAAGATATCTGGTGGAAAATTCTCCAGTGATAAGGAAAAAAGGGAGAAGTCATCTTGCGTCTTGAGGTACTGGATCAAACTTTTGAGTCTGATAACTGTAATTACTGACTAACTACCTAGACTATTCCTATAATATCAGTGCCTAGTCTTCTTATGTGCTGCAGAAAACATACAAAGGAGTTGAAGTGTTCTAGTTAGTTATTTTTATTGGGAAGTTAGTGCTAAGCAGCCGTCGTGAACTCCTGTGAAATAACGAATATTTCTAGGCAGCGGTATGGTGGGCCCCCAGAATCAATTTCTCTGGTGGGCCCCAGGCACCCCAGTCCGACCCTGTATATAGTGATTACTGGGGGCTTATATAGTGATTGCTGGGAGAGCTGTGTATAGTGATTGCTGGGGGAGCTGTATACAGTGATTACTGGGGGCTGTATATAGGGATTGCTAGGGGCTGTATATAGTGATTACTGGGGGAGCTGTATATAGTGATTGCTAGGGGAGCTGTATACAGTTATTGTTGGGAGCTGTATAAAGTGATTGCTGGGGGAGCTGTATACAGTGATTACTGGGGCAGTATAAAGTGATTGCTGGGGGCTGTATATAGTGTTTGCTGGGGGGCTGTATACAGTGATTACTGGGAGCTGTATAAAGGGATTCCTGGAGGAGCTGTATACAGTGATTGCTGGGCGCTGTATATAGCTATTGCTGGGGGCCTGTGTATAGCGATTTCTGTTCCCTGTCCGGACTACATTTAATGGAGGCCCCCACCAGATTTTGCGCTCAGGGGCCCCCAAAAAACCTTAATACGGCCCTGTGCATGACCATGGTCAGATATCTGTCCACTAGTGGTAAACACAGAAGATTTCCATAAAATACAGCAAGCAGAGACCAGGAAAACAATAAGGAATTGATACAGATAGTATATTGGAAAATTGTATACATTTTTATCATAAAAGGAATGACATTAATTTATTGTAATGGGAATACCCCTTTAAGGGATAGTATGTTTCTATATTGTACTAGTATTGTTTCCCTAAAGCTAAAATATTCCTTGTACCAAGGTGATAACAATTGCAAGCTTTTGAGACTACTCAGGTCTCTTCACCAGGCATAATATAAGACATCTGAATAGAACACACATTTATACACAAATGGACTCAGTGGTGCAGATTTATCAAGTGTCTGAAAGTCAGAATATTTCCAGTTGCCCATGGCAACCAATCACAGCTCAGCTTTCATTTTACTAGTGCTCATGAATATTTTAAAGGGGAGCTGTGATTGGTTGTCATGGGCAACTGGAAATATTCGGACTTTCAGACACTTGATGAATCTGCCCCAGTAAGGCTATGGTTTATGAGACAAGTAATAATAAGAAACAGGACAATCAATTTGATTTCCGATGGTGCTGGGATGATATCCTTGATTTAACCCCTTACCGGGTGCGGGTGCATGGAGAGGGCTGAGCCGGTAAGTCTTTGCATATTGCGATAGTGTTTTCCTGCTGATCGCCGCCGGCGGCTTTCCGAGGGAGCGGCGATCGCTGTGGTAGCCTCGGGTCTTAAGAAGACCCGAGGCTACTTCGGGTTAACCTATTCATTACAATGTGCTATCAGCACATTGTAATGAATGGAGAGTAAAATCCTGTAGTATGGCAGTATATTTTAGGATCGTACAGACAACCTAGGGTTAAAGTACCCTAGGGAGTCTGAAAAATAGTAAAAATAAAAATAAAAAAAGTTTTAAAAAAATTATAATAAAAAACCCTAAAAACTCAAATCACCCCCCTTTCCCTAGAACTGATATAACTATAAATAAACAGTAAAAATCATAAACACATTAGGTATTGCCGCGTCCCAAAATGCCCGATCTATAAAAATATTATAACGTTTTTTCACTGCGTTATAATGGTAAATTTTTCACTGCGTCATAATGGTAAATCGCGCCCCAAAGTCGAAAATGGCACTTTTTTGCCATTTTAAAAATATAAAAAATTCTATAAAAAGTGATCAAATGGTCACACAGTCCTAAAAATTATAACATTGTAAACGTCATCAAAATCTGCAAAAAACGACACCTCCCAAAGCACCGTAAACCAAAGTATAAAAAAGTTATTAGTGCCAGAAGACGGCAAAATCCCCCACAAATTTTTTGTACAGTAGGTTTACATTTTTTTCAATGTATGAAAACATTATAAAACCTATACAAATTTGGTATCCATGTAATCATACCAACCCAAAGAATAAAGTAGACATGTCATTTGGGGCGTTCAGTGAATTCCATAAAATCCAAGCCAACAAGATTACAGCACAAATGCATTTTTTTTACCAATTTCACTGCATTTTTTCCCGCTTCCTAGTACATGGCATGGAATATTAATTACCCCCATTTCAAAGTGTAATTTGTTACGCAGAAAATAAGCCATCACAAAGCTCTGTACATGGAAAAATAAAAAAGTTATAGATTTTTGAAGGTGGGGAGTGAAAAATGAAAACGCAAAAACGAAAAAGGGCTGCGGAGTTAAGGGGTTAAAAATGTTTTTGGAAGACTAGTAAAGTGTTTGTCCCTGTCTGTGGTGTTGGAACATATATTGTTGTTGTATATTATTGCCTGACTTTATAGACTTGACTTTTTTATGGGTTTGGGATGAAAACTGTTCCATCCTAGTATTGTTTTTGTAATTTCATTCAAACCTTCTGGTTTTAGTGTCTTTTAGTTTGTAAATTCTGAAAATCTCTTTTCATTTTATTGCTTTAAATTGGTTATGTAATTCTAGATTAAAATAGTCAATGGGGATAATGCTGATTTTTCCTCTGCCCTAATGTTTTAGGGCGCAATATTTGGAAAGTCCATGTTTCATATTCTTGTGTATTATATTAAAGCTGCGGTATGTTGATTTACACATTGACATTTAATTGCATATAATAGATGCTGTAACTACTTTGACAGCTGAAATTTAATTTTTAATGGGAGGTTTCACCAGTACTTCTGGATTAGAAACAGGATGTCTTTTGAGTAGTTTTGCAACATGGTTTGTGGTTTGTAGCAGGGGAAACTCCCTTTTATGTCCTTACAGTTTGCTTTTGTCTATGTTGCTTAGGGATACTTCTAGCTAATTTATTCTTGATGGTAGGAGCTCTTCTATAAATACATGATGGATGTATGGTAATCATTTTTTCTAGAAGGGGATCAGCTCTCAAAATATGCTAATGTTTTTTAAGGATTCTTGTTATATTCCTGTTGTCTTAACTGAAAGTGGTGATAAAGTTAAGCTGGAAGTCTTTCTCAATTGTTTCTTCATGTTTTCTGGAAATAAGACTTTCCTGCTGGTTAAATTCTCCAACTTTTTAAAGGGCTTTGACCATGAAAGAAGTGATGTTAACACAATAAAGATAATTTTTAACCCTTTACATTGTTTGCTCAGTTTTATTGCTGTTTTAGATCTTATCACTCAGTGATAGTCAGTGTAAAATCACAGGAGGTGGGCAGGAAATCTCTAAGCAGACACATTATGATCCATCTAGTTCTGTGAGCTAAAATGTGATTAGATTATCAGGGTACAAGGTTTATATATACTTTACTTTACCTTCTGAACATTGTATTAGTATCTGACACATAGAAAGCGAGGTGAGACAGTTCAGAGATGGTGAGAACCATGAGATGCCTATTACACACAATGACACTCTCCAGCTATTCTACATCTCAGCCACACACACACACACACCATTAGATCTGTTATGCCTCCCTCCCACTTCCCCTAGACAAAAAACTTACCTGCCTGTAGCTTGTAGCTCACAATGTGATGTGTTGTTGTTTGCCGGCAGGAAGTCAGTGAGTGTGAGCTCATCCTGGAATGCAAGGGGAGGGGGCTAGAGGCAAAGAGCAGAGAACATCCCTGCTCCACAGCGTCAGACAGAAAAGCAAGATGGCTGCCAACCCTAAAGTCAAAAGATCCAGGGTCGGAAACCAGAGGCAACTGAAATGGGAATACCCTTTTAATGGCTTATTTTATAAGTTACTGTAGCTAACTCTATCTCTAAATCTGCCATCTAAAACAGTTTCTGCATAGTCTGGTTGTCCAGTATATTCCGGGGCTATTTTTTATGATGACTCTTAAAAGGAACCTGTCACCGGAGGAGTATTTTTCACTGGTGACAGGTCCCTGTAGATACTATACAGTAGATAGCAATGACGTTTTTATCAAATGTGTGGCTTACTTTGTGAGCAAAATATGCAATATCAAACTATACCTGGCTCCCTGACACCACCCGCTGTGAAGTCCTGGGGGTTGCGCATTTAAAATTCAAACGTCTGCCTGCTTATTTGCATAATTAATTCACTCAGCACCCTACACTACATGTTGCACCCAAACCCCCTCCTACATCCTCCCTGTCTTGACCCACCCTAATGTGTCGCCGCACCTCACTAAGCATGCATAGTTTTCCTGTGCATGGTTGCTAGGCATGGTTACAAGGCGCCAGAGGTATGCAAACTATATAGTGAGTTGTCTCCGTCTCACTGCCAGGCAACTATGTGTAGGGAAAGTACGCATGCGTAGTGAGGTGTCCCATGTTGGCAATACAAGTCTCACTGTGCTAGTGCAGTGAGCCTCCGACATCATTGGTGTTTGGGTGCATCATGTAGAGTGGGATGTCAAATTAATCAATTATGCAAACTAGCATGTTCATGTTAGGATTTGAAATGCAAAACCCCGGGGACTGGTGGTAAGGAGCCAGGTAAAGTTTGATATAGCATATTTTGCTAACAAAGTAAGCCACACATTTAATAAAAATGTCATTGCTATCTAATGTATTTTGTCAATAGGAACCTATCACCAGTAAAAAATACCCTTCTGGCGACAGGTTCCCTTTAAGGTCCAAATAACTATTGACATCTAAGCTTTTAAAATCGGTGTCTGTGATAAATAAATCTACTTTATGACCTATAATCAAATCTAGAAATTCTTAATTCTTATTTCCTAACTCATATTGAGAGTGAATGTCAAACACCAGAAAACGCAATATGGAATTGACAAATAGATGCAGAATGGTGGTAGACCAAGCTACAATACATCAGTCCTTTAAATCTACCTTTACCCAGAAAAAAGATTCATTTTCATTGCGCAATATTTCTATACATACTACAGAACCCAATAAATTCATAATATTAGATAATTTGCAAAATAGCCTCTTATTTTCTGTATCTTTTCTTTTCTTTTTTGGGTGTATATCCTCCTAACATAAGTAACATGGGTACTTCAAAAAAAGGTCAATGTAAAATAAATAAATTCTCATGTACTCTGTGTGTATAATTTGAAGTAGACTTACTATATTTAAGTGCTGGAACAGCACCTTGTAAGTAAAGGAGGTGGTAGAATAAAGCAAAGGGAGAAGGTGGTAGTTCTGAGGCCATGTGCCACTAAACACAGGGTGGTAGCGGTTGTAAAGATTCTACTAGTAGGTCATATAGTTAGATAAAAGCAGAAGAGCCCAGTGTCTCAACTTAAAGTGGTTCTCCAGTCACTAGATGACCAGTTCTTTTGCATTTATTATAGTTACACACCCTTACCTCACCACCCTGGGCTGTATACTTTCTTTTCTTTCACTTGTCACTTCAAAGCACACTGCTGCAGCCGCATCACTCCAAGATGGCTGCCCCCATTCTGCTAAAAGTTTATTTAAAGGAAACCACAACATTTCAGACACCTGAAGGGTATGCAAGGTCACTTAGTTATCCTTTTATAGACACTCTCACAGCGCACGGGTTCTGAGAGGCGCAGGAAGTGATTTAAAGTTGTCCACATAACTTCCAGATATGGCACAACAATAAATCACAGTCCTGTACAGTAGGAGTTGCCACAAGTTGTCCTTTAATATAAGCCAGGTCCGTAACAGTATTATATAGGGTGAGGAACCAACCCGGTAGCATGTATATTATAATGAGCCGTGCACCTGTGTGACATCACATGACCAGGGATATAATATAATTAGCCGTGCACCTGTGTGACATCACATGACCAGACATATAACGTGCCATGCACCTGGGTAATAGGGGTTGAGGTCAGTGGTTGCAACTGGAGGGGGTGCAGTCGAGAGGGAGGAGGGGGAAAGAATGGAAACTACCGGAAACAATAATAGCACCTCCTTTTTTGTTAGGATCTCCATTCTTATATGCAAAACGTCATTTCTTTGCTAGACAATCCGTTAAAGTTCCCCTTCAACATGGCGCTTATTAGCTCAGGAGCCATTGGGGCTAAAGAAAAACTTTCTTACAAAATTCCATTTTTATGGATGACAATAAGTAGCAATTCATTAGAATTTCTGGCTTTTATATATCGGGCATTTTGGGGCGCGGTGATACCTCACTTGTTCATGATAATTTTTATTTATTTATGGATTAATATTAAATCCACGTTGTCACTTTACAACACAACATCCATCTCTATATCTCATCAATGTAATGTTACACAGATCTCTGTAAATGTCATCAGCTCATTCCTCTCTGTATTTCCCTGGATGGAGGACGCTGTGTTCATACATTTGACTAGCAAATGGCATCACCCGTAGAGACAATGGCGCTTTGTTACTTTGCAACAAATAAAAGTGAGATATATTCTGATACAATTTCTATTACAAGGTTATGTGTTTTAAAGGGGCATTCTATGGTCTGTACCAGCAGACTTTATAGTGTATGATGTCACCTCCAAGAGGGAAAAACGGGAACCAGAATGGAGGAGATTCTTTTAGGTGCAAATCGCACCTCAGGGTCCGCGTCACATAATTGCCGCACATGACCCTTTTGTGTCGCGGCTGTACTATTCTTATCACAACACAAATTTCTGCACTGAAAGGAGTGCTGCGGTGCTCAGTCAGACCGTGCGCCATATTCATCATGCAAAGTGCGACAGAAGTGTGTCACACGCCCCATGTTAAAGGCGCACCAAAAAAAGTTGCCCCCTGCACACTACACAGGCAAACTGTAGACACACTGGAGCACATTTACTAAGTTTCCGACTATTTCCAATTTGCAGCGCATTCAACAGGAGTTTTTGGTGCACGCAATCGTGGTTGTAGCCATCGGACAACCCGACTGATTCAGACTGAGCGCAGGATTTAAAATTCAAATTATGTCACATACAATGCATTTACTTGCATCGGGAAGAAGATGGTGAACTCCGGGGGATGATCTTGGTGAAACGCGCCGGAATTCATCCTCGTCGGACAGTCTGGATCGGGGATTGCAACAGGACTGGGTAAGTAGATGTGCCCACTGTATACCCCTCCCCCCTCAAGCTACACTGCCCCCCCTTCGGGAAAGAAAAAAAATGTACCTTTCCTTGTTCCCCTGAAGCAGTGCAGGAACAGCCACCATCTTTCTTCGGCATGCACCTGCTGTACGTGGCGGCTCTAAAGTGATCCGATGACATCATCATGTGTGCCAGCTTCAGAGCCGTCGCATACCATGAGGAGCGTAGCTTTGGGGGAACGAGGACAGATGAGTTTCGGATTCTGCTTCTATGCTGCACTCCCGACAAGTGCAGTATAGAGGCAGAAAACACCGGTCGGAAAGTGATTCTTTGTACCAGTGTGTTAAAGCGACACTGGTACTATTGATCCGGCAGCCCAAGTTGGCCCCTCCAGCACCCCAGGGCCGCGGCACTTGCCCGGGTAAGCCGGGTGCTGGCACCGGGCCTGTGTGTACTGTTTTAGTAATTACAATATCCCTGGTGTCTAGTGGGTTAGTACTGGTAATAACCCTGGTGAGTAGTGGGTTAAAAATTGTAATATCCCCTGTGTCAAGTAATTTAGAAACTCTAACTAAATTTAGAAACTGATGTCTACTGGGTTAGTACTGGTAATATCCCTGTTATCTACTGGGTAAGTAACTGTAATATCATTGGTGTCTAGTGGGTCAGTAATTGTGATATCTCTGGTGCCTGGTAGGTTAGTACTGGTAATAACCCTGGTCTGTAGAGGGTTAGTAATTGTAATATCTCTGGTCTGTAGTGTGTTAGTACTGGTAATAAGCCTGGTGTGTAGTGGTGTATTAATTTTAATATCCCTGGTGTCTAGTGGGTTTGAAACTGTAAAATCCCTGATGTCTATTGGGTTAGTACTGGAAATATCCTTGAGATCTACTGGGTAAATAATTGTAATATCCCTGGTGTGTAGTGGGTTAGTAATTGTAATAACTCTGTTGTTTATTGTATTAGTAACTGAAACTTCCCTGATGTCTAGGGGGTTAGTAATGTTAATATTCCTGATATCTACTGGGTTAATAATTGTAATATCCCTGGTGTTTAGTGGGTTAGTATAACTGGTGGCTAGTGGGATAGAAATAGTAATCCCTGGTGTCTATTGTGTTAGTAACTATAATTTCCCTTATGTCTAGTGGGTTAAAAACTGTAATAACCCCAATGCTGAATAATCTGTGTGCTATATAATGGAATTATTATTACTATTTATTAATGTCTAATGCTGATAATAGCCCAGGTGTCTAGTGGGTTAGTTATTATAATATCCCTTGTGTCTTGTGGACTAATAATAGTAACAGTGATATCCCGTATATCTGGTGGGTTAGTAACAGTCACACATCCCCAACATCTTAAAGAGAATCTGCCATCAGGATTTCACATTTTCACCTAATATCAGGTCCCCACAGACTTTTCTATAAGAATTCCAAATCTGCTTTTATAATTTACATTATAGGCTCCACTTACTTTAAAAGGTAAATAAAAGTATACCTTGCTCCCTGCCAGCAAACTGGATTGACTTACCAAGTCATCATCATTATCTGCTCTCTGTTTTTACAACTCTATTTCTTATTTCCTCCTCTCCCACCCCTCATGCTCCTCTATAAGTTGACCCTCTGCTGCAAGCAAATATAATGTCTTCTCACGTCCACATGAGGGGAGGGGGAGGAGGAAGCAGAAAGTGGAATTGTAATGGCAGAGAGCAGATAATGATGATGATTCCATGACTCAATCCTGTTTGCTGGCAGAGAATGAGACCCACCTGTAATGTTAATTATATATTTACAGATTTAGCCTTTTTACGTGGCTAAAGAGGCTTCTGGGTCTTTTGGTCCTCAAGGCCCTAGTGTCAGTTCTACCCTCTATGTCCTTTATAACACTGGCCATTAGACATCGGGACCAGG
The DNA here is from genome assembly GCA_019512145.1 of Engystomops pustulosus. NCBI lineage: Eukaryota > Metazoa > Chordata > Amphibia > Anura > Leptodactylidae > Engystomops > Engystomops pustulosus. Next base: position 13,742,335 of record CM033644.1, read on the forward strand.
GTGTACCCACAACCCCCTATGAAATAGTCGTGTACCTTCATTGTTGTGCTGGTCAGGGGTGGGTGTGAGGAGGAGGAGCCCAGTTTTGTCCTGCCTACAGGCAGCCCACAGCAGGTTGGTAGCGCCTTCTAGAGGTCATTGGCCTCCTCTACAGTACAAAGATTATCCGCAGCAGTCCACAGTGTGATACGTTTATTAGTCGGATACAGGGAGTGACCGCACTCTGCAGGCTTCCCCCTATATCCTCAATATTTTATGGACATAGAAACATGAATAAAAAAATCTTTTTTCCGTTTTTTATAGTTACTTTATCTACATAGCGCTACACATACCTTACTCCAGGCCATGAGCTACAACTCTATAACTTACATCAACCACCACAATGATAGGAGAATATTGTGAGTATCTAGTGTGCGGAAGCAGCAGAGCCGAGTTGGTCATATGACACAACTCATTACAATATGGAGTGTTATCTCCACCTCACCAATATCACCTAGGACTGCAGGTAAGTATTGTAACCGCAATGACAAATTCAGCTCTGCTACATCAGCCGTTGTACACAGTAGCGTATAATATAACAATCCCACCCACAGCGACGTCACACCTAATTCTGGGTATAGGGTGTAATTCTCACTGGGCTTTATGGGTGAACATTTAGCAGACGCACATGATAAGACTTGACACATATTTTTACAGGGGTCTCAGGATCAGCAGTGCTGAGAAGAGGAGGACAGGGGGCAGTGCGGGGCAGCTGGCAGAGTTTTTCAGGCCGGCGCTGTTGCCCTTGGGAGGTCCATTACAGTCGTCGGAGAAGCAGCATTCGACGGTGGCGCCATTTCCACTCTGCCGAGCGTGGTCACAGAAAGACTTGTAGGAGCAGGACTTGATGATACTGTCTGCAAGGAGAAGACAGGTCAGGATACGTAACAGGAGGAGGTCACATACAATGATATAATTCAATCATGAGGGACAACTAAAAAGGTCCCTAAAGGTCTTCCAAAGCATCAGAGCCATAAGGGATAGACTGGCCATCAATCGGTAAATCTCGGTAAGGTCCGTGGAGGTATTTAGTGGGCCACTGGTGACCTGATGACCTCCATGACCTAATTCTACCACCCACACTCTTGTGAGCAGAACTAAAAGAAGGTAGCACTGGGTTCCTCATCTAAGACGCCATGGGAAGACCACATGATACTTGGTAGAACATAGTCCACCAGAACTGGAACCGCTCTTTGTCTACCTGCAATGAGGTTGAGTGTGTGATCTCTGTCTATGCTCAATACATTTCCTACTCCTGTTCTGGTAGGTACCAGCTTACCATCTATTGACCCTGCCCACTTGCGTTGCCATTGCTGCCATTGTGCATGGGACCACTTTGAGCCTCCAATCTGCCATATGACCAGTGATTTTTATGTCTGAAGTAGTAAGTTTTTAAGAAGCTACTTGTATCGACTTGGTTTGGTGTCGTAAAATAGTGGGTCACAAGGAGGATGGATGCACTTTGCACTTCTAAAACCATAAGAAACCTCCAAGGCCTTGGAAGGAGGCTCAATCAAATACAGGCACATGACTATTTCTAGCCTTGAAGCAGATAGCAAAGAGTCTGAAGAGCCAATCCTCACTAGATGCTAATGGTGCTAGAAAAAGAGGAGGAATAGTTCATTTGACAAGTCCTTCTACCATAAGATGATTGAAGTTCCCTAAATAACTGGTTTAGGGGAGACCTGTATATCTAAGTTCAGTTATTTTTGTTGGCACTGCCACTATATCACTATTGTCTACCCTGTCCATTGTTTTCCACTGGTGACCGTGAGAAATTACTCTTCATTCCTCATAGTTCACAATCACTATACATTTGGGTTAGGGGGAGAGTCAAGGTGTCCATACACATTAGACTAATGTAGCTAAACCTGCTGATTTTGGACAGAGACGTCCAACTGTATGATGTACATATGGCTGTCCCAAACTCCTGAGAAGATGATAACTTGGAAAAGAAGGATGTTGAAGTCCAATATGGCTGGGAAATAAGCCACCATCAGAAAGGACTTTCCTCACCTTTCTACATTCAGAGCACATGCATGCTCAACTGATCCGGAAATACATCTGTATGAGGAGTCTGGAGGAATAGATTTTGGGTAACCAAAATGTTGGCCATCTTTAGCATGAGGAATAGTACTGGGTTAGTATCTACCGTATGTTAGATCTGGCAGAGTGTGGACTAAAGCCACAAGTGTCAACCTAAGTGAAAAATGTCTAAGTATCTTTTAGGCAATTGTGAGTCTATCACAAGTGACCATCTTTAAGACACAATGGTGAAGCAGATGGTACCTATGTAGGAGAAGAATCATTGTTGGACTGTAGTGACGTTCTCCAGCACCAGCCTCACAATGCTCACACATAGTTCATTATCAGCGGAGTCTTCTACATCTCATGATGACTCTAAAAATATCCTGAAGTGGCTCCCGGCTTTAGAAATGTATGGAATTTCTCAGATAAAGACACTTTGTACATCATGTGTCCATAACAGAAAGTAAGAAAACCACATGGTCAGAGCCACCATGAATCTGAGGACTCCCATGGAGGAGGGGTTGGTTTAGGACACATGGTATCCTGAGAATGGGACAAGCAAACCTTCACTTTGTTTTTACCATTGATACATTTACTATTTTGTCAAAGAATGGTTGCATTGTTGATCGTTGAATGATGACATTGTGTGATTGGTGATATAATGTGGGCACTATATGGCACTGGAATTTGTATAGTATGTAGCATTGTTTTAGTCTAGCCTAAGTTTGTACGGATATTAGCTGTCTTAGTTTGTCCCAGAATTTTGTCTCAGTTCTAGGGCATATTGTTGTATCTTAAGTTCCATCCCTTTCCCAACAAACCACACCTCTGTACGCCAAGCCCTTAACCTTAATTAGAGAAGATGAAAAAAAGTCAGTCATTTTTTGGCACAAATCAACCCTTAAATTACCCCCAATATAAAAACTGGACTTACTTGGTGCGGTGATGGTGGAGCAGACCTCGGCATACTGTGGGCACAAGTGGGTACCCTGTTTGTAGCATTCCTCCTCATTGGAGGCCACACAGCTGTAGCATTTCAAGGTTTTACCTTTACAGAAGGAACAAGAGAAGACTATTTTAACCATACAGCATTTTCCCATTATGGAGCCTTTTCACTGGTTATACGGTCCATTATTAGAGAGTGGTGGCCTATCATAAAGGTCCATCATTAGAGAGTGGTGGCCTATCATAAAGGTCCATCATTAGAGAGTGGTGGCCTATCATAAAGGTCCATCATTAGAGAGTGGTGGCCTATCATAAAGGTCCATTATTAGAGAGTGGTGGCCTATCATAAAGGTCCATTATTAGAGAGTGGGGCCTTATAAATATATGTAAGTCCATTATTAGAGAGTGGTGGCCTTCTAAAGGTCCATCATTAGAGAGTGGTAGCCTATCATAAAGGTCCATCATTAGAGAGTGGTGGCCTATCATAAAGGTCCATCATTAGAGAGTGGTGGCCTATCATAGAGGTCCATTATTAGAGAGTGGTGGCCAGCATAGAGGTCCATTATTAGAGAGTGGTGGCCAGCATAGAGGTCCATTATTAGAGAGTGGTAGCCTATGATAAAGATCCATCATTAGAGAGTGGTAGCCTATCATAAAGGTCCATTATTAGAGAGTGGTGGCCAGCATAGAGGTCCATTATTAGAGAGTGGTGGCCTATGATAAAGATCCATCATTAGAGAGTGGTAGCCTATCATAAAGGTCCATCATTAGAGAGTGGTGGGCTATCATAAAGGTCCATCATTAGAGAGTGGTGGCGACTATAGAGTTCCATCATTAGAGAGTGGTGGCGACCATAGAGGTCCATCATTAGAGAGTGGTGACCACCATAGATGTCCATCATTAGAGAGTGGTGGTCACCATAGTGGTTCATTATTAGAGAGTGGTGGCCACCATAGAGGTCCAATATTAGAGAGTGGTGGCCAGCATAGATGTCCATCATTAAAGAGTGGTGGCGACCATAGAGGTCCATTGTTGAAGAATGGTGGCCACCATAAATGTCCATCATTAGAGAGTGGTGGCCACCATGGAGGCCCATTGTTAGAGAGTGGTGGCCTGTGTCAGAGGTCAATCTGTCTGTTTCACTTTCCATTGTATAAACCTTGTATGGGCCTCATTGGGAACCAAAGAAAATAATCATTTCTGAAATATTTTCCAGGTTTAAAGTAACCACTAGCAAAAGACAAATTAGTTAGCGGGGACTACATGTCCTGATTTGGTCTAACAATCATAAAAGTCTATCTAATGGATTTCCATTTTATGATATTCAAATCTGATGGGGTATTATCATCTTATAAAGAGATGACATTTCTTTAGTATGGCCTCTTGGAATAAAAACAAGAAGACCCCCCTCCCCCCGACCAACCATGATGAGAACACCCCATTAATAGGTCCTCACTTTAGATCTCCATCAAATTCTTACAATACATAGGATGTTATACTGTTCTCTATTCTATGGGCTGTCCAGAAGATTATATTGATGTGGATGTCCTTTCATACAGTAGTAATCATGTACTAATGCAGATACATACATACTGTAAAGGGGGGATATCACTGCAAATGTGTCTTCACTCTTGTATATACTGGTGTATTCCTGGAAACATTGGGGCAGATTTACTTACCCGGTCCATTCGCGATCCAGCGGCGCGTTCTCTGCGCTGGATTCGGATCCGTCCGGGAATCATTAAGGTAGTTCCTCCGCCGTCCACCAGGTGGCGCTGCTGCGCTGAAAAGCATCGGAAGGCACTGGAGTACACCGAGCCGGGCTGAGTGAAGGTAAGTGCAAGCTCCGCGACAGATTTTTTTAAAAAAATGCGCCGGTTTTTCCAAATCCGTCGGGTTTTCGTTCGGCCACGTCCCCCGATTTCCGTCGCGTGCATGCCAGCGCCGATGCGCCACAATCCGATCGCGTGCGCAATTCAGGGGAAATCGGCGCAAATCGGAAATATTCGGGTAACACGTCAGGAAAACGCGAATCGGGCCCTTAGTAAATGACCCCCATTGTGTATGTTCACAGGGATAAAAAGGATTATCAGTGTATATGAACACACACGATAACATATGATAGGAGTGATCAATGGAAAGACTTCACGTAACAAGAGCGGAATCTCAGACAAGATTCCCCATCCTCAATGTTTATAGCTCCCCCTCGTGGCAAGAAAGGTATCGGCAATGTACTCTGATCCTCCTTTCTCCATGGCTTTCAAAGACTCACAAGAAAAAAAGGTGTGCCAGTTGAAGAAGTTCCTGTTGCTTTTGATAGGTCAAATAAAGTCACCTTCTTGAGATTGTGATATTTTTTAATGGCTAACTGAAATATAAGATGTTACAAGGTTTCGGGACGTCTGTGGTCCCTTCATCAGGCATGGTATTTCAGCAAATTTCATGGATATTAGATCGGACTGAAATCTGAACAAATTGGGGTCATCACATTCATCTCTGTCACCTTCCCCAACCGTTCCTAAAGAATTTCTGCATTGTGGCCACTGGAGATGTACAATGTTAGGTAGGTGGTATAGTAGTGTCCACATGATGCCAGGACACAAGGTTTCCCAGCCCGGTAGATCGTATTGCCTCCACCAGCTTCTTCTTCCCATAACATCCTGGTGCCCTCTAACCTCCGTGGACATCTGGCCATCCTTGTGATGTTACAGGGGACGTGATCCATCAGACCAGGCTTTCTAATTCCATCGCTCCATGGTCCAGGCCCAATGTTCATGTGGCCAGCGTAGTAGTGGATAGGGTAAGATTGACCAGTCTGCACTTACAATACCCCATTCACCATGAACGGAGATGTCTTAAGTGATCTGACAACTTTCTACCATAGCCAGGAGGAACATGAACAATGAGAGACCATCTCTTATTTCTTACATTTTCAGCACTTGCGAATGGACATGATCCTGTATCCAGTTTGGACCATAATTGGATGGAAACCCCTGCCAAATCCAGTGAGACCAGTCACACAAAGCTCTGCAACAAATCTATCACTAAAGGATCTACATGTTGACTACAGAAACTTGAGATGTAAACCCCCCCCCCCAAAAAAAAAAAAGTTATAAAGAGCTAAAAAGAACTCCACTTACTGCCCAGAGGTAGTGAGAGGACCAGGGTGAGGAGGAGCAGGGCCTTCATGGTGTCCGCTGGCTGCTGTAGGACGTTCTTGGAGAGGAGCTGGAAGCCGGACTTGTGGTGTTAATGTCTTGTTATAGGATTAGACATCTGACCATGACACGATTACATGATTAATACCTGCACTAAGAGAGGGACGGAGCTGAGGCCATCTGTGAGCTCAGCGCCTCCAACACTAAAGGCCTCCTCCCCCACTCTGATTGTGGTACATCTCCTAGAAAATTTCCATGAACATACTGCGTTTCACCTCAGTGTTATGGGCAATATGTAAGTCCATATAGCAATTTACATATAAGACAAGTGACTAAGTGAACATTTGTGTTAGATAATGAGATCTTGCAATTCCCAGAGTTTCCTCCCCATCAGAATTGAGTGTTGGTCCAGATGCTTGGCCTGTGCTGTATCCATCTTCAGGACATCTAACTACTGCAGCCCTATAGAAGTAAAAGGACTACTTTATTTCACTTACAAGCCCTCCTCCTTGATCACCAGGGGTCATAGCAGCCAGACCACCATTGATCAGACTCATTCTCAATCCTATACAGACCTCCGAACAGCTTTCTGAAGCCATCATTTAGCAGTGTTGCATTACATGGTCTCCTGAGCAGACACCTCTCCATCTCGTAGGATCCTGGACAACTCCGGTTATGGTGAGATTTTATGATTGACTAGAATAACATTGCACTTCAGTGTGCGCATGGTCTGAATATTGGGCGCATGTGAAGTGTACAGATCCCAGCTTCACCTGACGCTATACCTATGAGCCAGAGGTTTCGTGTGAATCAACGAACACCAAGCACCTTCCATTTCACTTTTACATATAAAGTGAAGCCTCCTGTCTTTTACCTCATCAGCCAAACATTCCTGACCATAAAATGGCTGCAGAAGGAGGGTCATGTGATCTCTGTCCATGAGCAATCTCCCTGCCAGGACCTTATGATAGTATTCATGAATACAAGACCAAGGTCCTGGCAGGGTGATTGCTCATGGATTGATACAGATCACATGACCCTCCATCTGTGACCATTTTATGGTCAGGAATGTCCGGCAGAGGAGGTAAAAAAAAAAAAAAAAAGGAGGCTTCACTTTAAATATCAAGAAAGCGAAGCAGAACTATTAATAGATGTATATTGGGAAATTAACTAATATCCTGCCCCCCACATTACACAAAACATGAGGTAAAAGTGTTCAACCTCTACAAGTCAAAATCCACAATGTGGGCAGGACCTAAAACATGACCATGGTCAGACTACCATGGTGCAGAGGACGGGAGTCCTTATATACTGACATATTGACATATATGATGCAAGGAGCAAACCCCCTCTCCCCAAGAGTGCTGTACCATGGACAGGTTAATTGCCAATATACAATAAATGTAATAACTTATTCTGATTTTTAAGAACGCAAAAATAAACACTCAGGAGTCGGGTCTTAGACACCATTTTTATACATATACAACAAAGAAGGAAAAATATAGCAACATCTCCATATATTAGTCAACGCTTCTTCTTGTCCGTGTGAGAATAGTCATAATCTGCACATATAAAAAAAAAAAAAAAGATCTGCCGTATATAAAATATACTGCGGTTAAATATATATTTCTACCTTCTTGAAGCCAGAGTAGGGGATTTCAGAACAGACTAGAACCTGGCAAAAAAGCTAAAACGGTAATTTGGCTTCCATATCTGGAAAAATATATCCTTTAATATAGATTTCTTTTTATGCAAACAAGGATAGCAGCAGAAAATTCATGACCCGTAGGTCACCGTCATTCCCGAAGTAAGGCCAGCAAGAGGGGGCTTCACTATTAGTTTTCTAAAAACAGCGCCACCATTGCCTACAGGACTTGTGTGGTATTACAGCTCAGACCCAAGAAGTGATATAGGAAAGATCTGCAATACCTGACACCACCTGTCGCTGTTCTGAGAAGGACATTCCCTTTAACAAAAAGCTAAATGTAAACCTGGCTACAGCTCTATGCTATTGTCTAAGCTACAAAAGGGGAGGTTGAGAAGGAATTGTGAAAGGATGTAGAACGTAAATCATGCTATGTGTCTATTCACATTGCATTACCTGATATACCTGTAACGTATATACCCACTGTGTACCCATACAGAGGCATACATCGCCATAAAGGAGTGGTCTAGGATTTGGGAAACCATAGAGGAACCTTGAGTTAAAGAAGACAGAAGTTCAGCGAGTGATGAGAAATCTCCATATCCAAAATTTTTACATAAAGGGGCGACGACTTTCAGATAAAATGGCGATGGGTTCTGGTATAGGAAACCCTAATCCCATGAATTTCTTACCAAAGACCCCTCAGTTCATAACATGAACCACATCCCTCCTGGACACTGTTGGACGTGAAGGTGACTGGTGTCCACTGAGAACATGCCGATTTGGAGAAAGGAATAAGGGGGTGTTAAGGGTTCCCATTACGGTACCTAATTTGTAAAATTTCTACATATCTAAAAACCAAAAAAAAAGTGGTCAACCCTTTGTTTCATCTCATGAACCCCTTTCCATATAAAAGCAAATGGACTTCATTGGATGACGTCCCCCAAACTGGACTCCCCTTCTGTCCACAGGTTGAGGATGAAACTGCATCCGTCAGCAGGTCATTGTCCTAAAAATGGGGTTTTTCTTTCATGAAATTTTTGTGAATACATTTGCTTTTCAGGAAGATGATATAACAATGTACTGAGCTCTAAAAGGGGTCCTTAACAGCCCCCATCCCATCATTCAAGTAAAAAACTATTGGGTTCTACATATCCAAGCATCACCACTTCTCTCCCTGACCTTACACTAAAGGACCTTCAGTTGTGCTCAAGGTACCCCCATCCCCAGCCCTTCACCTATTCAACCAACTTTATTGACCCCTTTAAAAGGTTACATGTGTTATTGTTATTCCAGTTGGGAAGTCTTCAACGAGCCCCCAAACTGCACTTCAACACTTCTCTTTAAGTTGCCTATTGGACCAGCCAATATTATACGTTTATCGTTGTCAGCACAGCTAAATCCTGCCCAATCCTCTTACCAGACAATGCAGAGTGGCATGAGACAGGGTGAAAAGTGTACAGCCATGGTGCAATATACATTAACCCCTTGATGACTGATGGCCTCCTGTAAATGTATACTATAGGGCCCCTATTCACACTACAGATAGGATTTACTGGATAGTACAAGCCTTATTCTTTATATTATGTCAACGCTGCGGCTTAAGAGGCTTATTAAACCTTAGTCACCATCAGCTGGGTCCAAGTTACTGCTCATAATAGGGGCATCTTATGGGCTCCATGGTAGGTGCACACAGCCAGGGTACCCGGGTTATGGACAAGCACAGTTCCAGCAGCACCATCAATCATAGTGATGCCAAAATTAGACAATAGTGGCAAAGCCTGGTACATAGGGGACACATGTATGGTACCATACATTAGTTATTAAAAGAAATATACAACAAGTGTGCTCCTCCTGTTGGTATCAGAAGCCGTGGGGGATCAGTACATCTCTCATAGGAAGCAGGAGAGTCCAAAGTCTCAGAACATTACAGGCCTCGTGCTGCACCTCGTGACAAGCGAGATCTTCTAGAGGGACTTCAGTCACTCCTTCCCATCTTGGCAATAAGCTCATCACAGATCTTTGTTAGCTCTTCTATCTCTTGGTTCTGGAAAAACGCATAAAAAATTTGGTTAAGATGTTCATTTTTGTATTTAATTCACAATTTAGCCAGATGGAAGGAATAGCAAGTCAGCATGTGACATACCAAGACCACTTTATTTATTTTACTCTTTAAATTTAATATTCGTCGTTCCCTTTAAGCTTTCCTAGGTGTTAAAACTGCACCACAACGACTTCCTGTCCTCATTGACATCACTTCTTACTCTGAACCTATTGGCCAATACTGCACCTCACCAACTTCCTGTCCTTCCTGACATCACTTCCTGCTCTAATGCTACTGGCTGATATTGCACTTCACCAACTTCCTGTCCTCCCGGGAATTACTTCCTTCTCTGCAGTGATTGGCCGATACTGAACCACACCAACTTCCTGTCCTCCCTGACATCACTTCCTGTTCTAATGCTTTTTTCCGTCGATACTGCACCTCACCAACTTCCTGTCCTCCCAGGCATTACTTACTTCTCTGCAGCTATTGGCTGATATTGCACCTCACCAACTATCTGTCCTGCAAGTTGACTACATCTAATACTAAATACACTGATATCTTGCCCTTATTTCACAGAATTTTTATTTTGCTTTCTGATCCAAATGCAAGGGAGGAAGCAGCCACGATGGAGAAGTTAGTTCCCAGTTCTAACAATAGCAAGAAACATTAGTAAGGGGGTGTAATTTTGGCAATGAGTAATATACAGTAGCATATGTATGACCCTGCTGCATTTCATTTTCACTTCAGCCTCAGGCCTAAAGCCTGAGGCTGCACTATGAAGAAATTCTGATGGACATTGAAGAGGACAGCAGTGTACCAACCACCACACACACATATTTGGGGACAAGCATTGTACCTTCTGTTGCAGCGCTCTCTCCAGTGACTCTACTTTCATCTGCTCTTTCCTTAGTCCTGCGGTCAAAGCTGCGCTCTCCGCTTTGGCCTTGGTGCGAACCTGTGCAATCTCCTCATTGGCTCTGGAAGGAACATAAAAGAGAAGGTGATTGAAGGGGATTGAGATTTGAGAATTTTCTTTAGTGGGAAAACCCCTTTAAGGAAGAAACGTTATAGATAAAAACTTAACCGAATGCATGACTTATTTTTATAAACAGTAGGGGGGAGGCTCCTTCTGCAAGTGGAACTACTTAATCTGCCAATGGTTGTAAGGAACCGAGGATCCGACTTAGGCTACATTCCCACGACCGTATGATTTCTCCAGTCCCGTATTTACGGGCCGTATATACGTGACGTTTTTCATCCGTATGCAGCACGTATGTAACCCGTATTTTATACGTTCCCATAGACCTCTAGGGCATATGGAACTGGAGAAAATAGGACATGCTCTATATTTTTATACGACTAGTATATGGTACGGTACGGAACGGAGTTAACAACAGCAATATAAATGGTCAGACGTATTGTCCGTTGAAATGAATGTGGCCGTATGTAATCCGTAAAAACGGTACGGTACGGATACAGCCGTTTTCATACGTCCGTGTGAATGTAGCCTTAGGCTTCAAGTACATTAACGTCTGCCCTCCCGGGCCATAACACAGGGGTACATACAGCTGGGTGCAGGAGGGAGGAGGGAGCGAGTGCGCCTCTCCACTGATAACCGAACAGCTATGCCATAAAAATGGAAAAATGTAGGACATGCCCTATATTTTGCAGCACAGCTAGGTCACGATGTGATGAGAAAGCATACGGTAAATTGTACGGCCGTATCACAAGCCCTCATGTGGTCATGTGCATGGGACCTTAAAACTAGAGGTTAACAAACCAACTTAGAATTGTGGGTAGACTCGAGGAGTCCACCAGCCACAAATAGGTGGATCTGTAGGTAACAAACCACCACCGCACACCCACCAGATGTGAAGACATTCCACAAATTTACAACCTTGCCAAACACTAAAATAGAAATGTACATAGTCTAATCCCCACCATGACAAGCTCACATATCCTGGAAAGTCATGCACAAGCACTGGTGGGAGCCAGCAGGTCCTTTGAGGGACCCAGAACTATACCATCTCATGACAAAAACAACTTTGGTCCTATGGCCTACCAGGAGAAGAAATTGTGGACCCGATTATACCCAAAAGAAGGTTCCAAGATTGAGGGATTGTCTGCAGTGATGTAAAACATTTTGGGTTAGAAGAGTTAATTTGAGCAGTGTTTTTTTGGATGGTGGACTTAAAAGTTACTTTTATCTAAAATGTCTATACAAGGAGTTGGTTACTGTATGGGTTGCAGATAATATTTGCCGAGTTGCTTTTATGTGATCCAGACACGACACAGAAGTTTACCAATTATTGTAAATATGGTATTTAGTTGGTAATGGCTGCAGGAGGACTCACTTGTTCAGTTTCTCTTCGGCATGGACTTTGAGGGCCTGGTATCTCTGCTCTTCTTGCTTCACTCTCGCCAGGTAATCTTGTGCACACTTCTTTAGAGCCTCTTCATTCTGGAGCAGTAAAAATAATATGACCTCTCTCTTCAATCAAGTAATAAACTAAAAAAAAACTGAACGAGATAAAAGTGGAGACAAGTCACCTTCTTGAAGCCTTCTAGGACCCCTTTGAGGTTCTCGTATCTCCTGAAGAGGTCAGACAGGGATCTCTCCACTGAGTTGAGGTCCGCGAGAGCTTGTTCCTTCTCTTGAGTGACCTGTTGTAGACTCTTCTGGGAGGTCATTTTACTTCTTTGTTCATCTTCTACAGAAAAGATCAATTTTTATATTAAACATTACAGAAACTAATAGGCAGAGGGTCAACTTTTTGTTTGGCATTATACTTAATCCAGCCCACCAATATTTTGTGTATGCAGTGAAGATTATAGAGTTGATAAAAAGATGCAAGACCATCAAGTTCAACCAAGGAACAGGGCTCAGAGGAAGGAAAGTAAGGGAACACAATCTTGAGGAATTTTAGACCTACTGTAGTCAATATGTGGATCCTGACTCTTTATGGTGGTATTTAATCCACCCATTGACCACCGACACATTGGGGCACATTTACTTACCAGGTCCAGTCGCGATCCCGCGGCGCTTTGTCCGACGAGGTTTCGGGTCTGCCGGGATTCACTAGGGTCGTGCGCCCGATATCCAGCAGGTGTCGCTGCTGCGCCGAGGTCCGCCGGAGTTCACCTGCGCCCGATGAAAGTGCGGCGTTTGGACCCTTAGTAAATGAGCCCCATTATGTCGAAGGGAGATGGCATCTGGCTCATTAAATCGGCCCAAAAGTTATGGCCACCATTACGGACCCTTTCAGACATTTGGAGTCCTTGGGAGAGATGACCACCAAGACCCGCATGGATCTCCAGGCCACCTTATCCTTTCTATAGAGACGGGTTAGAGGACATAACTCACCAATCATCTGTGCAATCGTTTTCTCATATTCAGCAACAATTTTCCTGCAAAACACAATGTCGGCAGTAAACCCCATGCGTCCTACCACCGGTCACATCCTATCACACATGCGCACAGGGACATTACCTCATCTCCAGGACCTCGGCGTGGCTCTTCTCATACTTCACCTGCCAGTCCTGGGCCTCAATCTCCTTCATTATGATCTTCAGATATAGAGAGAGATGAGTATTATAACCAGGTCATGTACATAGGGAGATATATAACCACCACATCGTGACCTATGCACCAATCCCACATTGTGTCGTCTGCATTTTTATCCAAAAAGTTGAGATTTTGGTCACTAAAAATGTGATATTTTAAAGAAATGTAAATTAAGGATGACAATTATAGCCCTCATTGAGGGTCCTGACTTCCAAGGTAACATTTATACCTAGTCATTTTTACCACATTTTGGATGAAATTGCTGTTTAGGTCACAAAAATATTGTAAAAGTCATAACATGGAGATGACACTGGCGTCAGATCGGTCACTAGTATGGTAAGCGCATGTGCACAGACATAGTACAGCAATGATACATAACTACAGTTATTCTATATTATAATGATATTATTCAACATCTGCAAAGAGTTTGTATGTTCTCTCCATGTTTATGTGGGTTTCCACCGGATCCTCTGGTTTCCTCCCACACTCCATAACATGCAGGTAGGTTGATTAGATTGTGAGCCCCATTGGGGACAGGGACTGATGTGACAAACTCTGTGCAGCGCTGCGTAATCTGTGTGCGCTATATAAATAAAGAATTATTATTATTCCACTAGTGAGGACCTCTAGACACGGAGAAGACTATGCGCGTGTTCTGCTGCATGGCGAAGATGGTACCCGGCACTTTACGTTTGAGCCACAGATTGGAATAAATTTTTCGGAAAGCTTTAACCATATACCCATCACCCAGAGGGGACCTATCACCAAAATTTACCCCATCAAACTACTGCCACCCTCAGGCAGGGTATGAAATTATTTTAGAATTCCCTCTTTTATGGGAAATCTTTACCTATAAAACATCTCAGACAAAATAAGACTCTTCAAAGTCATGTGAAAATGAGCAGAGATGAGTCAAGTGTAGAGGCTGTTACTTTTGACGCTCCTATTTTCTGCTCTATAGCACCTAGAATTTAAGATATGAATCTCATCTTTCAGGTCACATCAAGCTTAGAAATATAGGCAGTGAGGCAAGACAGAGTTAGAAACGTGAGCTGCAGATAAAAATCCAATTCTTGCCTTTTTCTTTAACTGCTTGTATCTCCAATTTCTGACCACAGATCCACAACGCTGATGTGTTCTGAAACATGAGATTCTTATCTTTAATATGACACCATCAGCACGTCTCTATAGAACTGAAGATGGAAGAATCTGAAGTGACAATCCCCATGAAGCCTCTTAACTTGACTCATCTGAGGTAAAACATTACTCTTCTCTGCTCACTATCACATGACGTTGGAGGAGATTTTTCAGCTTTCAATTTGTAAAAATGCTTTCGAAAATGAAATCGGATCTCTGATTGGTTGCGTTTCACAACAGAGATTCCTAGATTATACCTGTACATACAGGGTTTCTATGTTAAGGAGTGACACGTGAATTCAGGTTTACGTTGTAGCCTGTACTACTAGCGTTACATAGGTGTGCATGGGGGCTGTATACACAATATATTGCTACATTCAACCATACGACACGGAGCGCATAAAGCGGTGATCACATGACTAGGACACTACGATGTTGCGACAGGACGAGCGCTATCGATAAAGCAGATTCTGATCAATGACAGTAATGATGAGGTCTCTATGGAGCGTAAAGATGGCGGCAGAAATGGGTCGGTGGCGTCCACTATGGAAGTTACCTCCTCGCGGATGAGAGTGAGCACCGCAGCTCGGTCACTCAGGTACAAGGTGTCCAAGGGATTTTGACTCCCTAAACTGAGCGAGCTGCTGCACTGCAGAGACACAAGACCCCGGGTTCACGTCTTCCGATCTCATCTTTAGGATTTTCCAGGTTTAATCATACAACAAAAATTAATAATTCTCAAGCATTTTCAAGATCTGTGCTTGCTGTCTGTGAACAGCAAGAAATTAACATGACAGAACTTTGTAACATTGTTACATTGTAACAAATTGAAGTTCTAAGTGCAGGTAAAGAGTTCATATGTGAACCACAGCGAAACCTCTGCAAACCATATGATACGTACAGCAAGCAGAGATCTTAAATTTTCTATGTCCGATGTAGGTAAAATGTACCAGTCAGAGTTAATAATGGATTCGACATCACATCACAAAAAGCTCTTCCTGAGAGCATGCGGAGATCTTTCAATTGTTGGCAGTTCTGTCAGTTTGTTACAATGTATCAGCGACAGTTCATGATGACTTGACTATACCACAACATCCAGTGTATCCAACTTACTGACAGCCAACAGAGATCTTGAAAATGGAGATTAATGGAAAATTAATCTAAACTATAACAGAGCTTGTAAGATATCTTATGGGCATGCTGGGAGTTGTAGTTTAGGTAGTTTTAGGTCGGTTGTAGACATAATTCAATGTAATTACAAAAATTACCAAAAATTGTAAATATATCAGTAGCTATGACAGGTAACTCGGATGCTACATGGCGACTGCGGGATAAGCTGCGCCCTCTGACGACCTTGTAGGGATCATCCTGTTTAAATGTGTCCCAGAGAATGCTGAGTCCTCTAATTTGTCCTAATCTGCAGCCATAAGAAGCACATGGTATATATATAATCTGACAGAGCGGCTACCCAGACTCAACCAGGACCGCTCCGATTCTCTGTCCTAGAAGAGAGCCTGATCTGATGGGTGTTGTAGTATTATATGACGCTGATCATTATGGCTGTGGAGGCGCAGCTATCCCCTGAGACAAAGACTCTCCCGGTTGTCCTACAGCTGGGTGTCAATAGGGAGGTACCCCCCACGTACGACCTGGCACCCCACGCTACACCCTAAGGAGAAAAGGTCAAAAACTTTTACAACTGTTGCCAATGTTCCGCACAACTTTTTGAAGTTTAAATGAAATAAAAAAGTTGCAGCGATGAGGAGCGTCACCCCAAGACCCCACAACATACATCACCTCCTCCTCCCTTTGGTTGCCCCCCCCCCCCCCACATCCCTCCCTTTGTTTTCCCCCCCCCCCCCCTTGACCTCCCGGTGGGCCCCCTACCATACAATATCACTCCCTTAGTTGCTCCCCCTCAACCATACACTAAACCCACTCCCCTTGGATGCCTCCCAACCAAACATTACCCCCTCACCCCTTACTATACAATATCACTCCCTTAGTTGCACTCCCTCAACCATACACTCCCCCCCCCCCCCTTCACCTTTGGGTGCCCCCCAACCATACATTAACCCCTCCCGCCTTACTATACAATATCACTCCCTCAGTTGCACCCCCTCAACCATAAACTAACCCTGCCCCCATTGGATGCCCCCTCCACCACACAATACCACTCCTTTAGTTTGCCCCCCTCCCCAACCATACATTAACCCCTCCCTCCTTGGTTGTCCCCACAACATACCACACCACCCTCTGCATGCCTTTAGATAATAATACCCAGCAACAAGTTACCCCCCAACCATACAATACCAATCCCTTGGTTGTGCCCCCCCAACCATACATTACCCCTCCCCCTTACTATACAATATCACTCCCTTAGTTGCACCCCCTCAACCATACATTAACCCCTCCCCCTTTGGAGGCCCCCCCCCCCCTCGGGTGCCCCCCCCCAAACCATCCCACCCCCCTCGTTGCCCCCCCCCCCCCCAACCATACATTAACCCCTCCCTCCTTGGTTGTCCCCAAAACATACCACATTAACTTATAACACTAAGTAATATAATAATAACCAGGAACAAGTTATAATCCACATAGGATACAGAAAGTGCTACAATCCGGGATACACGTCCCATCAGTCCAAAACAGAACCAGGACTAGCCCACTGACTCCGTGAGGGAAGTATTTTTTTTAAATGTAGCATGCTAAGGGTTAATTCCACAGCAATTCTGTGACCAAGTGGTAACACACAATAAGACAAGGAGCTGCTGCCCCCTACTGTCACATCAGAGAATGACACCACAATATTAATACAGGCAGTCCCCGGGTTACATACAAGATAGGGTCTATAGGTTTGTTCTTAAGTTGAATTTGTGTGTAAGTCGGAACTGTATATTTTATCATTGTAATCCCAGCCAGAACTTTTTTGGTCTCTGTGACAATTGGATTTTAAAAATGTTGGATTGTCATAAAAACCAGGATTAACAATAAAGCTTCATTACAGACGCCTGTGATAACTGTTATAGCTGATCATTGTAGCCTAGGACTAAAGTACAGGAAATTACCAACATCCAGAGGTCCGTTTGTAACTAGGGGTCGTATGTAAGTCGACTGTTCTTAAGTAGGGGACCACCTGTACTGGAAAAGAATATAGAAAGTGGGGGGTGGGTTATTTCCCCTTTTATTTCCTTCCCTTTGGAAAATGGATAATAACTGGGGGTCCAACAGCAGGGAGCCCCCCCCACCACTGATTACAAGAAGGTCCTCAGAGCCTTGTGTGAATAGAGCTGTAGTATGAATACACGACAAACACACTTTTTACTGTATATAGACATATGGGTGTTTGCACTATTCTACCTATTGTGTTCAAAAATCCACCAAATATTTTTATAGTAATAAAGTGCAGCCTATAAAAACACTCCCACTATTATCATATGAGAAGGCAGCTTATAAATGCCTGCACAGACACGCCACCAGGGGGCAGCATACACTGAGTAGTAGATAGAAAGTAAAGGGACCCCCTCTCCATAGATACTCACATGAGGCTCCGGTTCAGACACCTCCAGAGATGATTGCTTGCCCAATCCTGGAAGTAAGCAGCAAGGAGGACATTATACACAAACCAAAGCAGTACTAACAAGGCGACACCGCAGCCAACCCTACTGTACATACCGGATGTGGAGTCATTGGGGCACTCAAAAAACTCTGGCTCCTCTTCTTGTTGGCTCTTGACCCCAGTGCCCGCTGGTTTAGGGGCAGGTGCAGACGCCAGCTTCTCCTCGTCTGTGGCATGGCCTTCTCTCTGCCCGATACTGGGAGAGCTTTCTTCTTGCTGTGGGAAAAAGAAAAATGATTCAGTCTACAGATGATTTACAGGGCGATTTTATACTTGGCTTGTATGAAATATACAATGTTCTGGGCTTGTGCAGCAGCCGCCTGGCATTGGGTATTGCTTATGCGTTTACTGGCAGCTTGTAAATCCACATCACAAGAGAAGATTTCAACTTATAGTAAAAAGGGTTCTCAAAACTGATCATTATTTGGGGATCATGGAGGGCCTGCTCCAGGGTTCTGTAGGATTAGGGAGTTGGACCGCCTCAATGTAGTTGCCCGGATTTGCTATTGCTTTAAAAGGAAATCTACCATCAATATCCATCATGATAAACCAGGGACATTACTCATAGATCCAGGCACTGTGACTGTGGTAATCTTCTTATATTTGTTATCCATGGCCTCCTTCCTTCCAAAATCAACTTTTAGAATTATGCTAATGAACCAGAATGGCTCTGGAGGTATAACCAGGGTCCCTCAATTCTGTAATTAAAGGACTCCTGGGGTGTTATTAGCTTCACAGGCTGTTACACTGCTCATGAGCACTTCCCTCCTACTACTATGTGTTGAAACCAACTCTGCTGCAGTGAGATTGCATCAGGCTCATTCACCCTCCCTCATCCTCCCTCAGTACTTCCCCCTCCCTCTGTCTGAGGTATTTTTACTGCAGCACAGGATGTTACAGCACACAGTTGGAGGGAGGAGTTCTCCTGCACAGTGTAACAGCCTGTGAAGCTAGTAACACCCCCCCCCCCCCAGAAGTCCTTTATCTACAGCATTGAGGGGCCCTGGTTATACCCCCAGAGCCCTTCTGGCTAATTAGCATAATTATAAAAGTGGATTTTTAGAAAGAAGGAGACCTGGAGCACGGAGGGGCTACAACATGGAGGGGCTCTGGTAACCCTTCAAGCCAATTAGAATCATTTAAAGGATTCTAAAGTTGATTTTTAGAAGGAAAGAGGCCATGGATAACAAATATAAGAAGATCTAAGAGTAATTTCCTTTAAATTACATTGTCTGCATTCATCTCAGACGCCTTCAAGTGCAATACCAAGAATGAGCACTGTAAAATAGATGGCGCACTGCTTGGTAAGTAGTAAATGCCCCAAAATTGACAGGAAATACCAAGTCTACGACGCTGCGAATCGGATATTGATCACCAATACTGAGATCCCTTTAAGTAAGGTACAACAGGTGGCCAGGATTCAATGCTCTTACCGAGAGGTTCCACTCACCTGAGTACACACATCCAACACCAGACTTGAGCCTTCATAATTCTGCACTTTACAGCTGTTCCTAAAAAAAAATTAAAATACAGAAATTTGTTACTAAAACTTGTGGCCTCGGTCTCGGAGGAGGGTCTGGAGTGAACATTTGGCCATCAGGTTGACCCAACTTTGCCCATGCATGTACTTGTATACATCCTGCCATGCCGGGAGAGAAAAGGATCAGAAAACAATGAAAAAAAACTTGATTTCACCACTAATACAAGATGGTAATGTAATAATATGTATGGTTAAAGGGGCGGTACATGGGTTAAAGGGGCGGTACATACAAAAAGCATCTGTATATTTTAGGGAATTGCTTTTATTTCCAATGAAACCATTTCATGCTGGACCGAGGTGAAGTTCATGCATATCCGGCGATTGACTATAGTCCTAGTTCTTCTCTATAAATAGCCCCAGTCTTTAACCCTCGCTATACCACTTCCTCATATGTTTAAGCTCAACATACATCTGTTCTTTGCAAGTCCTCGCGGTTGTCAAACAGTAGAAGCCACATGGGAAAGGAGGGAGCAGCACGATAAAGCAAGACCTTTCACCATCCGAGTGATTCTCAATGAACAATCCACTAAGGGGAAACAGCTCAATGTCAGGCGGCTGCTAGAAAGTTTAACAAATTCATCCACCGTGACAAGAGGTTATCGAAGCTAAATATGGAAGCACGTAATCCACATATCAAGAATGGAGAGAAATCACTGAAGGAAATAAAAGACTTCTAAGAGAATGAGGTCCTAAGAAGAAGAAGGGGGAGAGGCCTTCAAAGAACTGGGATTTACAGAAAGTCAATCAAGATCGGGATTTCCCAGAGAACTTTCACTTTTAGTAGATTAAAAGGTTTTTCTGGGGAGAAGTTTAGAGGAGGTGCAGTTGGTTTGTGGAATTCATCATCTGTGGGAGATGAGGAGTCCATTAGGTAGATGCTTCTTTATTTATGCCTTACTCCACCGCTAAGATAGTCTTCACTGTAAGACAACTTAATAAGAACTGTGAATAGGTGTACAAAAAAAATAAATAAATTACTAGAATGGATCATTCCATGAGAATTTATGAATCATAGTGTTGATCCATAAAACTCCTTTGGAGAAGCGGCCTACAGATCTGTTTACATATGAAGGAACGGGCCTAAGGTTACTTCAACCGAG
The DNA here is from genome assembly GCA_019512145.1 of Engystomops pustulosus. Lineage (NCBI taxonomy): Eukaryota > Metazoa > Chordata > Amphibia > Anura > Leptodactylidae > Engystomops > Engystomops pustulosus. The sequence goes on from CM033644.1 coordinate 13,763,155, forward strand.
GGATGGACCTAAAAACTCTCTACTGCCTGAGGTGAGCTATAGAACGGCAACCCCTACACCCAATCCAGAAGTAATATATCAGAAGCAGGTTCTTCTCGCAGTGGGTGTGAGGAGACACCTTTTAGGTGTGGTGGTCCTGCTTTATAGCAGATGACTGCGCCCCTGATGCTGCCCCTCATCTTGCTAAAAGGTGGCGCTTCCCCGAGTCAAGAAGCTCAACTTGTCTCATGGATGGTGTACTCCTGCTTCAACCTAAAGAATTATCCCATTGTCCGGTCCGTGGTTAGGTAATGTGATGGCTTGAGGGCGCAACAGGGAGGTAGAATTAGTTATCCTGTGTAGCCCGTTACCTACAAGAGAGTCTGGTCTCACAAACTGGGTCAACCCACGTAAACTAGAAGCTGATGGGCCCCAGTGCAAAGTCTGTGCCAGGCCCCGACTATAATGTATGGTTTATAGTAATTGTCTTCTCATATGGGAAAGTGACACCATAATGGCCCCCTAAACCTCTTGGGCCCGGGTGCGATCTCAACCTCTGTACCCCCTCAAGTTACGCCCCTGGTCAACCCTACAACTGCTCAACCGAAGTCATGATGTCCATTCAGTTCAGAGATTGTAGGTTAAGTGTCTAGAAATTCCTGTAAGTGCAACGAGCGAGTTTTATGGATCAACCTTGGTTGTTGGAAATAGACTTCACTAGGAGCCTACAAGACTTGACTAGAGAGGAGCGGACTTTATGTTCGGTGCCCGGTTCAGCAGCTTGACCTGGCCATATGCCGGATTGGTGGCAGAACATCCTACCCAGCAAATTAACGGTCCTAGCTCCCAAGGGTGAGACAGTGCAACAGGCTTTAAAGCCAGATTACAGAGTGGCTAGGGCAGCCCCTCAGGCTGTCCCGTACAAGTATGATTCTCTGGGGGCGTCATCAGAACCCCTCCACTTTCTGGTTTCACAGTGCATGAGTACACTCCCGTGCCCCCCCCCCCCCCCAAACAGCACTTCCCCCTTTCCCACTGTGTACTAAAATTGACATGAGATAACATAAGGCAGAGGAAGAGGAGGAGACAGTGTAACAACCCACGAAGCTGTAGCACGGAGGAGCTCTTCTGGCTTATTAGCTTAATTTTAATAGTTGATTTTAGAAGGAAGGAGGCCATGGATAAGAAATATAAGAAGATGACCACAGTCCCGGTGCCTGGATCTATGAGTAATGTCCCTGGTTTATCATGATGGATTATCATTTCATTTAAGGTCTTCTACAGAGAAGCAATGTACCAGCAGAGACCTTCCTAAAGATTTATTTAACCCTGAACTGAAAACTTTCAGTAAAGTCAGGTCCCTGTTTCTAGTTCCCACACATACTCAGGATCAGGATGGTCATAGTCCTCTGAAATCCTATAGGAGAAGGGGGGGCTTTGATGTGGGATCAATATACACAACACCGAGCTGGAATGTCTGGTATTTTAATCACATGAGCTTCTCATGGGGGAATCCGAAATGTCACGGGCAACAAGGACAAGTCTCCGGGCTACATGTACTCTGTAGGTGAAAAGTGTTGTGCAACATTCACAACATTCTAAAAATGTAAAATATTTCGTGAATTCTACATTTCACAACACAAACAGTCCCCAGTCCTGTATGAGGAAAGCCACCTGCTTCCGAGACCTCATTCTGCACATTTTTCACCTAAAATACTGCACACTAGACCCGCGGTACTGCCATTGGCCATATAACTGTATATTCATAGAAAGCCTGTTTATATAACAGCACATTTTGGGGGGGGGGATTTGTTGTGCTCCCTTTAGGATTTGGCACAGCTGCCGTAGGTCACGACCCCAACGTGCACATAACCTGGAAGGTGTACTATATACTATACTATATAAATATATATCATTTACCTTCTGCAGTCCCTCAGAAGCACTTGGCTTGGATATTGAGAAGGATGTAGGCCACTTTAGGACATCTTTGGTTTTGGAATGTCAAAATCTAACAGCCCCATTCTTTTAACCCCCGAAATTGGTTGTCTGAAGAGAGTCAGAAGGATCATTGAAGGTGTATAACTCAGGACCCAAGGTAGGCGACCGCTTAGGGTGCCACCCTTTTTTTGCCCACCCAGGCCAGCACCGTCCAGACCCTCAATAGTAATCAGTAAGTCTTTACGTACCCTTTATGAAGGGCCACCTACATCCAGGGGGCCACCTACATCCAGGGGGCCACCTACATCCAGGGGGCCACCTACATCCAGGGGGCCACCTACACCTACATACTGGCAGCATTTTGTAAAATTTCCCCCTGTTTTTTTGGTACGATTTTATGGGGGGGGGCAATTTTGTTTGTCTGCCTAGGGCACCAATTCTAATAACAACGCTACTGTGCTTCCGATATTTTAACCTTCAAGTATGTGTTGTATCATCACTCCACAAGGTCAGGGTAAGTTTTATATAACATTTTAAAAACCTTGACATAAAACTTGAGCATCCCTCAGAAGAAAAGGTCCTGCCTTTTGCCATCCGCATGTTAATCAGGCTAAGGAGTGCCCCAGCCTGGCCGGCATGCTAATGTCTAGCTCCGCTTGCCAGTAGTTAGAGTTGTGGTGGTTTATGGGGTTGGCACAGGAAGCTGCTTGGCATTCAGCAACTATACTCAGTGGCTTCCTTATCCCGCGAAAGTATGGAGTAAGGAGTCCAAGGATTCTCGGTCTATGTAAGGTCCTCACAGAGGCAGGCGACAACCTTTTAACCCTCAACTTTGGTTTCCAGGCCTAGTAGAAGCAAGATGGGTCCTCCACAAGCTTCAGCAAAAGGGAAGACATTTTGGATTAGAAGTCTGAGACTATTTGTGGAGTAGACCACAGGATTGTGCACATTCTCGGTGGTCACACTGCACTTGAGTGAAGAACATACGTGAGATTTCGATAAATTTTTCTTTATCCCAGTCTGGATTTAAAGAAATATACTGCATTATATGGAAGGCAATAAGAGTTTCTTTGTATTTCCATGACGTAACGTAATAGTACGTCAGTGTGCGGCAAGGGGGTTTGGAGAGGGCGCACAGGCCGAGTCCTTTCCATACATACAGGAAGTTTGCTGCATATTGCAGCAAACACCCACCTGTAACACTCAACATCAGTGCCGACACCAATCCCAGGTGTTGATTCTTTACATGCAGCCAGCAGTATATAAAAGCCAGTGGCACATGGGCACCACCATCTTGGCTGTGATCACCACTCCCTGTGATATCATGGGGGAGCGACGATTTGTCACTATGACAGCTCATTTCAGACACATTATAAAAGATTATGTGCAAAAACGTCATTTCCTGCTATTCTGTACTATGGCAGTATCGATCAGACACCCTAGGGTTAAAGTAATTTATAGGGTCTAGTAAAAAAAAAAAATTTTAGAGTTCAAATAACCCTCTTACCCTAGAACGGATATAAAAATAAATAAATCATAAACGTTTTAGCCATCTCCACATCCCACAAATCCTTTGGCGGTGAAACCTGTAACAGCTCCCCCTGCTCTATAACATGCTGCCTGCAGATAGGACACTATATACAATCTGCTCAGCTCCTCCTGCTCTATAAAATGCTGCCTGCAGACAGGACACTATGTACAATCTGCTCAGTGCCTCCTGCTCTATAACATGCTGCCTGCAGATAGGACACTATGTACAGTCCACTCAGCTCCCCCTGCTCTATAAAAGGCTTCCTGCAGACAGGACACCATCAGTCCCAATATTTCACCATGTGACTCCTCGCTGTATCTCCTTCTGCTACTCCATACAACCTCTATCCGCAATATTCCTCTTATTACCTTCTCCTGCATCAGTGATGAGATCTGTTCTGGTCCATGTCTAGATGGAACATGCTAACATCATACTACAATCTCATGACGAGGCACATGTCATACTTACAACAGAAAACAGAGAAATTTCACTTGCTCAGAAGTCCTGAGGCAAATTAGGAAAGAAAAGAGAGGAGAGTTGAGCCGGCACAGACAGAAGCCTGGTGACGTGGTTATCCCCGGGGCCATGATGTGACTAGAGGGGGTGATAGCGGATGTAGTGATGGCGGACACAGGGGTACATCCACCCACACAGGCAGCACTCATCCATGCTGAGCCACCGTGCACAGGCCTATAACCTGCTGCCAGGATCTTACAGGGAACCTGTATACATGGAGAGGACACCCTAACACTACTGGCATTATCTTATAGAGAAGGGAAAAGTTATGATGAGTATTCTGGCACAAAACATAACATTTAGCTCAGTTTCTCCTGCTCTATAACATGCTGCCTGCCAATAGGACACTTATACAATATAGTCAGCTCATCCTGCTCTACAACATACTCCCTGCAGATAGGACAGTATATATTCATCTTGTCTCCTCCTGCTCTAGAACATGTTGCCCTCCGATAGGACACTAGGTACAATCTGCTAAGCTGCTCCTGTTCTATAACATGCTACCTGCAGATAAATGGCACCAGGTACAGTCTGCTCAGCTGATCCTACTCTATAACATGCTGCCGGCAGATAAATAAATGCATATAAAGACTGCTCAGGTCCTGCCTGGAGATAGGACCCAGTATACAACAGACACTGCTCCTCCCGCTGTATAATATGCTGCCTGCAGATAGGCTTCATAACCAAAGTGACACGCGGAAGTTGGAATTGACACGCTGCAGACTTCCGGAGCGCTGGGCATGTGCAGTAGCTCCGGCTTCATTGCTGGGCGCAATGACTGTGTGCACTTGCGCAGAGCTCCAGAAGCCGGCAGCGCGCCTATTCCAACTTGGCCGCGTGCAGGTAGGAGGGATTGCAGAGGCTACGGGGGCGTGGTGTAGCCTTTGCTCCCGCTCCTTGGAGAGGCTACTCGACACCCCAGTAGCCTCTCCTAAAAAATTTGCAAATTAGTAAGATAAACTGTAGATTAGGTTACAAAGCGTTATATAGGGTTAGGGAAGGATAGTTTAGGGTTTAGGATATTACTGGGAACCCAACGTCAGATCTACCTTATAAGGTAGTTCCCTGATGGTTGGTTTCCGTAAATATTGCTTATTGCAATTTTTGTTAGAAACAAACACTCAACCTTCAAAATGTCTGAGGCGCCTCGATGGATAGAGTAGAAGCAGGAAAAAGAGGTCTAACAAAGGAAGAATAAAATGATGTCCCATAAGGAATGAAGGAGTAATAAAGCCACATGGTGTTATAGAGAGGTTATATGAAGTAACAGGAGGGAAGAAAAGGAATCTGCATGAGGAGCCCATGAAGAATACAAGATCTATTACAAACATAACATTTTAGGAATTCCTAAAATGGCTAAATAGCACCACAGCTTGTCACAGGTTGCATGAGGTACTGCAGCTTAGCTTTATTGCAGCAATTTGGAGTTGCAGAACTATGGGCATATAGGGCTCCAATTCCGAAACAAAGCCATGTTTTTTCCAAACCTATGAAACCTCTATTTTATGAAAGGTTAAGTAACCACCCTTAACATATAACACTGGGTTATCCATTTCCTGAAACAGTCAGCTGAAAACCCTAAAAGGCACTGCACCAATAAATACAAGACTAGAGAGAAGAGATGTCCCTCAAAAACATAGGAAACAACGATCATGTAGTCTTCAACATTGCATTCTAGTTCAATCACATTCGGAAGAGCTACATACGTGATCAGACGTGACCTTCCCAACTTTGGAGATGATCGGGCGCTTCCAGTTCCTTTCCTTGGTTTAGGGTCTTGGGAAAGATCTGTTTCAGAACCGGACAGTGTCTTGCATGGTTTATGATGATCCATAACATCATGCTCGAGGTCCATATTAAATCCAGTCGGTGGCTTAGTGACAGTAGGTGAGGAAGGTAAGGCCGATTTTCCACCAAATGGGTTGAAGTTGGGGTCATCCCATTGACTGTGGTCAAAATTATAGGAAGATTTAGAAAGAGGGACATCCTCTGTTTGGTTGGTTGTTGCCTTCTGAACTTTGTCTTTGGGAATCTTTGATGGAAGCTTAGTGACAGATTTCCGGACCTTCTGTGGTGGATCCTTATTGACATTTTCTGATGACTCCATTGAAGGGTTTTGGTTGACATCTCTCTCAGAAGAATCAAATGCTACGCCATTCTCTGTCTGTAGGCCGTTATTATTATTGGAGTGGTCCTCGTGGTCTTCATCCATCTTACTTTGGCGAGTATTGCCATCATCTGATGGAAAAAGACATTTAACCACAGACGGATCTTCTGATGGATCTAGTATAGTCTCAGATTCCTGGAGCGTAGTACTGGATGCTTTGGTGGTTGCGCCATCATAGCAGATACCGGGTGCACTTTTGACGTTGTCCACCTTCACATCAAGGTCCAATTCAGAGGTTCCATTACTTGATATATTGTTGTTTTCACCAAGTGACAATTCAGAGAAGAGCTTGGTGACCTCTTTCTTGTTTTCTGTCAAACCTACAAATTGGGAGGGGGGGGGGGGGGGGGGGGAGAAAAAAAAAAATAATGAATCAAATTTAAAAAAAATAAAAAATACCATATTCCTGTTCCCTCAAATGTTATTTTGAGGGAACAGGATTTTTGGGAAATTCTAAGATACAAGATGGTGGATCACCCCGAGCTCCTCTTGCAAGAAACATCTTGCAATGGGTCAGAAGAAGGTGCAACACTGGTGTAATAATGAATTCATAATTCGGATCTAGTGATCCTTTAGTGGATTTTCAGTAGGGAAAATTAACACACAAGGTGACAATAAGAACAAAGCACTAATCTGATATGGTCCTTTTTAGTGAAGACCAACCCTTGGACCGACAATTAGTGCTCATGGGATCCCTATTCCTCCAGGAGGTAAAGGTTCAGTCTCACTGATCCTCCCATACCAGATATTTATTATACGTCTAGACTTCAAAAGAGCGAAACAAAGACAGGATATTCAAGAGAAACAGTCTCCATATGGTCTCAAGAAAGTCCAAACCACCAGTTTTCCAAAAATAAAAATCGGAATACATCCAGGTATTCTGTCTTGTGCCAAGAGACCAGATGTCTGGCAAACCGAAAGAGATCCATGACCTCAGGTATCCACACTTTATCTCATGCTGAAACATATGAAAAATCTAATCGTCCTAAAAAAGTACATAAAAGGGATTTAAAAAAAAAAATAAATAAATAAATAGGGGTTTGCGTCAAAATTTATATTTTCTATGGAGCTCCTCCTCCCAGATCCGTCATATATTAAAATATCTCTTCTCCTTCCAAGCACACAACAAAAGCGCCCTGTCAGCATGACTCCGGGGGAGAATTAGTCTGTAATTATATTACAAATACAATGCTTTCATGTAAAGCCAAAAATTGGGATTATTGTATGTACAAACAATAATTACTGCAATTAAGTATGAATGACGGGTTAAAATACCTTTAATCCTGAAGTCTGAGCGAGGACCAAGTATTTACCCATTGCAAACGCAGTACCAGAGTCCCAACCAATGCATGAGGGCCAAATATAAGTGCTAGCAGTGCGCCCGCTATAGCTTTGACCTTCTAATTTATATCTTTTGCGGAAGATGAAGACAACTTGGACTTCATATTAGTTCCGACCTCTTTATATTCAGTAAATAGGTGGAAGCCATGCTCAGTTTTATTGCATCTGTGTGGCCACCCAAAACCACCAATGTTGGCACAACCGGCCAACCATCTCATGTGAGATGTCCAAACCTCCTAACCCGGTTAATGCTGCCCTCCCCATTAGATACCCTGCACATTCAGTCTTCAGGGACAGACCACAATGCACGTGTCATCATCAGTCCGTAAAATGACAATGGTCTATGTTTATATACTTTATGTAGGAAAGATACAATGGCTTCTCAGAAACCCCAGCGATGGGCGGTGTGGAAAGTTGTGGTTGGGACTAACGTCTTTGCTTTCCGCGGTGAGGATTTCCCCTGGTCCCTCCCATGTTTCTTTCTTCAAGACACTACCTACATTGTTCTAACTTCCTTTATGAAACGGTCTCCCGCCCACAATATTCAATGCAACACACACAAGTGCGAGTTATCATTTCCCATGAAAATTTAATTGTTCTAATTTGTACTTCCAAGCAAAACTGGTGCTTTTCAAAGTAAATTAGGAATGTATTTTGGATCTTTTAGCCACAGTCATAAATTAATATAAAGCATGTAGCTGGAGGACTCAGCATATGGATTTAAACAAAAGATGTGTAATGCCCAACTTCCCCTGCGGAGGTGCTGCAGATAATTTGAATACTGGTTAAAATTCAATTGAAGACAACCAGTGATTGTTTGTTATGCACAGCAAGGACTTTCTCATGAGGCCGGCTACTGTCCCCGACTCTAGATCAGTATGGGGGTCACAGAGTATTGGGCATCTTGTATTATCAGTCCTGTCCAGATATTACACTCATCTGACTAATAAAGGGTTAAACAGTCAGATGCCTGGTGAAGCGGCCATAGAAAAATGCCAGGAATCCCTCCAGTAGAGAATGTTCCTGACATTTATATCTAGTGCCGACTGGTATGTAGTCTGAGGACACACCGAATATTCAATGTAAACAGGATAGAAATAGGCTGCGACCATAGAGGAACCTACAGGGATTAATCAGAAGAGGGTAATAGGAGGATATAGAGATGGAGGGCGATACAGTGATAGGAGCAGAAAACTATGCATGTAGTAATAGCAGGATACAGGAGATATAGGGAGGATATATGGAGTAATAGGAGGAGATATAGGGAGGATATATGGGGTAATAGGAGGAGATATAGGAGAGGATATATGGAGTAATAGGAGGAGATATAGGAGAGGATATATGGAGTAATAGGAGGAGATATAGGAGAGGATATATGGAGTAATAGGAGAGGATATAGGGAGGATATAGGGAGGATATAGGGAGGATATAGGGAGGATATAGGGAGGATATAGGGAGGATATAGCGGGCTATAGGAGGATTAATAGGCGAGGACTCATAGGGCGGATTTCTATAGGGAGGCTATAGGGAAAAGTAAGTAGTAATAGGAGGAGGTATAGGAAGGATATATGGAGTAATAGGCGGGGATATAGGGGAGGATATATGGAGTAATAGGAGGGGATATAGGGGAGGATATATGGAGTAATAGGAGGGGGCTATAGGGAGGATATATGGAGAGGATATATGGAGGAATAGGAGGGAGATATAGGGAGCGGATTATACAGGAGTTAATAGGAGGAGATCTGGGACTGAGGAATATGGCGTAATAGGAGGAGATAGAGAGGAGGGATATATGGAGAATAGGAGGGGATATAGGGAGGATATTGGAGTCGTAATAGGACGAGATATAGGAGGATATATGGAGTAAGTAGGAGAGGAATTATGGAGGATATCCTGGCAGGATATATGGAGGATATATGGAGGATTATGGAAGTAATAGGAGGGGATTATAGCCGGAGGATATATGGAAGTAATAGGAGGGGACTATAGGGGAAGGATATATGCGAGTAATAGTGAGGGGATATAGGGGAGGATATCTGGAGAATTAGGAGCGGGGATATAGGGAGCGATATATGGAGAGGAATATGGAGAATATGGAGGAGGATATAGGGCAGAGGATATATGGAGTAGTAATCGGAGGAGAATATTAGGAGAGGAAGTATGGAGTAATAGGTAGGCAGATATAGGGAGAGGGATATAGGGAGTAATAGGAGCGGGATATAGGGAGGATAATGGGAGGCTATATGGAGCTAATAGGAGGAGATATAGGAGAGCGATATATGGAGTAATAGCAGTAAGGAGATATAGGGGAGGATATATGGAGTAATAGGAGAGGAATACATGAGGAGGATCTATGTAGGGGGGATAGGAAATATATGAGTAATAGGAGGAGATAATGGAGCGATATAATGGAGTATGGAGGCTAGGAGGATATAGGAGGATGATATAGGAGAGATATGAGGTAGTGATATAGAGGAGGATATTGGGAGGATATAAGGGAGTACTAAGGATTAGGGAGAGATATAGGGGGTATCGGAGGATATAGGAGTTGATATGAGGAGGGAGATATAGGGATGAGGATATATGGAGTAATAGGAGGAGAATTAGGTAGAGGATATGATGGAGGATAGGAGGAGATGATAGGGAGAGGATATATGAGTAATAGGAGGCGATATAGGGCGCCGAGGACTATATGGAGTAAGTAATGGAGGAGATTTTTATAGGGAGAGGATATATGGACGAGTAATAGGAGGGATATAGGGAGAGGATATATGCGCGGAATAGGAGGAGATATAGGGAGAGGATCTATGGAGTAATAGGAGGAGTATATAGGGGGAGGATATATGGGAGTAATAGGAGGAGAATAGGGAGAGGGATATATGGAGTAATAGGGAGGCGATATAGGGAGAGGATATATGGAGTAACAAGCGAGGAGATATGAGGGAGAGGAATATGGAAGTAATAGAGAGAGATTATAGGGAGAGGTATATATGGAGTTAATATGGAGGAGATATAGGGGAGAGGAATATGGAATAGGAGGAGATATAGAGAGGATATATGAGTAATAGGAGGCGAATAGGGAGACGACCGGCCAGGATATCTGGAGTTATAGGAGGCGATATCGGAGAGATATACGGAGTACTAGGGAGGGGATTATAGGGAGGATATATGGAGGAAAAAGCTATATGGAGTATAGGAGGAGATATAGGGAGCGGATATATGGAGTAATAGGAGAGGCTATAGGAGGATATATGGAGGATATATGGAGTAATAGGAGGAGGATAGGGAAGGAATATGAGTAATAGGAGGAGATATAGGGAGGATATATGGCCAGTAATCTGGAGGATATATGGAGTAAGTAGTAATAGGAGGCACAGAACAGGAGTGGATATTTATGGAGTAGTAATAGTGAGCGAATTATCTAAGGGAGAGGATTATATGCGTAATAGGAGGGATATAGGGAGAGGATATATGGACGTAATAGGAGGAGATCTAGGAGAGGATATATGGAGTTACATAGGAGGAGATATCAGAGGAGAGGATACTAGGAGTAAAGGAGCGAGATATAGGGAGAGGAATCATGAGAATAGGAGGGAGATATAGGGAAGAGGATAATGGAGGAATAGGAGGAGATATAGGGAGAGGATATATTGAGTAATAGGATGGACGAGTTAGGGAGAGGATAATGGAGTTAATAGGAGCGAGGAGATATAGGGAGGGATATAGGAGCTAAGAGGAGGAGATATAGGCGAGAGGATTATATGGGAGTTTAATAGGACGGAGATATAGGGAGAGGACATATGGAGTAATAGGAAGGAGCTATAGGAGAGGATATATGGAGAATAGGAGTAATAGGAGGAGAATAGGGATGAGGATATATGGATCAGTAAGTCAAGGAGGAGATATAGGGAGAGGATATATGGAGCTAGTAATAGGGGAGATATAGGGAGGATTATATGGAGTAATAGGAGGAGATATGGAAGTAAGGAGGGATTCAGAGGGAGGATTAGGAATGTATGGAAATAGGGAGGAGATATAGGGAGGATATATGGAGTAATAGGGGAGGTATAGGGAGGTATATATGAGAATAGGAGAGGAATAGGGAGGATATATTGGCGTATAGGAGGAGAGCTATAGGGGAGGATATATGGGGTAATAGGCGGAGATATAGGGACGAGGATATATGGAGTAAAGGAGGAGAATATAGGGAGAGGATATATAGGAGTAAGAGGAGGCGATATAGGAGAGGATATAGGGAGTAATAGGAGGAGAGATAGGGAGAGGATATATGGAAGTTAAAGGAGAGATATAGGGAAGAGGAGATATTGAGTTAATCCGGAGGAGATACTAGGGAGAGGATATATGGAAGACCATAGGGAGATATAGGGAGAGGATATATGGAGGAATAGGAGGACGAATATGATAGGAGAGGTATATGGAGTAATCGGGGGATAATAGGGAAGGATATATGGAGTATGGAGGAGAGGAGATATAGGAGAGGATACATGGAGCTCATAGGAGGGGAGATAGGGAGGAATATGGAGTATAGAGGCGGATATAGGGAGGAAATATGAGTAATAGGAGGAGAATAGCGAGAGGAATATGCGAGTAAGAGGGAGGGAATTATAGGGGAGGCTAAGGAGTAATAGGAGGGTAATAGGGAGGATATATGGGAGTAATAGGAGGAGATATAGCGAGAGGATATATGGAGTATAGGAGGAGATATAGGGAGGAGGAATATGGAGTAATAGGAGCGAGATTACGAGGAAGGATAATAGAGTAATGAGGCGGAGATATAGGAAGGATTATAGAGTAATAGGAGGAGATATAGGGAGGATATATGGAAGTAATAGGAGGAGATATAGGAGGAGAGGATATATGGAGTCATAGGAGGAGATTATAGGGAGAGGATATTGAGTAATAGAGGAGATATAGGGAGAGGATCATGGTAATAGGAGGGAAGATATATAGGAAGGAATATAGAGTAAGTCGGAGGAGATATAGGGGGATATTGAGTTAATTGGAGGAGCTATAGGGCGGCGGATATATGGAGTAATAGGCATATAGGGAGATGGATATACGGAGGTTAATCAGGAGGAGATTAGGGAGACGGATATATGGAGAGAGTAATAGGAGGAGATATAGGGAGGATATATGGAGTAATAGGAGGAGATATAGGGAGAGGATATAGGAGTAATAGGAGGAGATATAGGGGAGGCGATATATGGAGTAATAGAGGAGATATAGGGGCAGGAATATGGAGTAATAGGGCGAGGAGTATAGGGGGAGGTATAGGAGTATAGGGAGGAGATATAGGGAGAGGAGATATGGCACAGAATAGGAGGAGATATAGGAGAGGATATAGGAGTAATAGGAGGAGATATAGGGGAGGATATATGGAGTAATAGGAGGAGATATAGGGAGAGGATATATGGAGTAATAGGAGGAGATATAGGGGGAGGATATATGGAGTAATAGGAGGAGATATAGGGAGAGGATACATGGAGTAATAGGGAGGATGTAAGGAGATATTACACATATGTTATATGTAATATCTGGAGTTATAACATTATATACTGTGTATAAGGACACTCCGTGTTCTGGTTTGCAGTCCTTATGCAGAATAGATTTGGTTTCCTCGGATCCTGTGAGTCATCCCCCACATTCTGTGCATCTGAATCATAAACCAAGGAAAACAAGCTGTCAGGAAGCGTGAAAGCTTTTATATTCTGTAGCGGATCAGTCACACGATACGAGGAATGGAGCATGAAAATGTATAATCACATCACGAGGGGTACAGCGCGGGCGGGTATGTGGGCGATGCTCTGCACCATTATACTCAGGGGCCTGCCAGGATTCCTCTTCTACAATGGGGAGCACCTGCATGTGGCGCCCACTTCACTTCCAGTGGAGAAGTTCACATTTTGTAGTGTTTTTTCCACTAGAAAACCTTCTACAAAAAAAAAACCCTGTGTGAACACCCCCTAAGCGTAATAGGTGGACCCCGGGACTTGCATATCGATTTGTCACCCATACGGCCGGTTACCTCGCGTTTGCTCTTTGACAGGCGATGGGATTGGAGTTTCGGCTTCAGGCGTGTCAAAGTTTCCCTCCGAATCGGAGCTGCGGAAGATAGAAAACCAGTTCTGTTAGATTTTTGGCATTGTTCCTCGAGAGATAAACATCTTTTGTCTAATAAGTCGTTCATGTCGTGTCCCCAAAAAGTGGCTAAGAATTCAAGGCCAAGTGTAAAAGTATCAAGGTCCGTCAGTCATTCTCCTGTCAAGTGGTTAGAAAAGACAGCCAGCTTATTCCTACACCTGGGAAAGTTGGGTGCTGAGTGAGCAATAAAGCTCCATTCACATTAGTACAATATATTCCCATTGATTTGCTCCATTATTGGGGCAGGGCAATAAAGAAAGCCGAGACGCATCACATCCCATTAAAAGTGACAGAGCTGCATTACCAGTCACAGCCACTATACAGTGTGCGGCAGTATGCTTAGTAAGAAGTTCCCAGACCACCCCTTTATTGAACCCACTTAATGGGAACTATGATTAGTTATTCTTATCAACGCTGCATCTATTGTAGCTGGTATTATTGATTATCCCCCCCCTCTATTGTAGCTGATATTATTGATTATCCCCCCCCCTCTATTGTAGCTGATATTATTGATTATCCCCCCCCTCTATTGTAGCTGATATATTGATTATCCCCCCCCCCTCATATTGTAGCTGATATTATTGATATCCCCCCCCCCTCTAGGTAGCTGATTATTATTGATTATCCCCCCCTCATTGTAGCTGGTAGTTATGATTATCCCCCCCCCTCTATTTAGCTGGTATATTGATTATCCCCCTTGTAGCTGTATATTGATTATCCCCCCCTTATGTAGCTGATATTATTGTTATCCCCCCCCTCTATTGTAGCTTGATATTATTGATTACCCCCCCCTATTGTAGCTGATATTATTGATTATCCCCCCCTCATGTAGCTGATATTTATTGATTATCCACCCTCTATTGTAGCTGATATTATGATTATCCCCCCTCTTTGTATCAGGATGAATATTGATATTACCGCCCCCTATTGTAGCTGGTATTATTGATTATCCCCCCTCTTTTGTAGCTGGTATTATTGATTATCCCCTCCTCTATTGTAGCTGGTATTATTTATTATCGCCCCCCTATTGTAGCTGGTATTATTATCGCCCCCCTATTGTAGCTGGTATTATTACTATATGGAGCTAATAGCGAGGGACCTATAGGGAGGATATATGTCGAATTGGATAATGGAGTAATAGGAGGAGATATAGGGAGAGGATATATGGAGTAATAGGAGGAGATAATAGGAGAGAGGATATATGGAGTAGTAATAGGAGAGGATATATGGAGGATATATGGAGGATATATGAGTAATAGGAGGAGGTATAGGGAAGGATATATGAGTAATAGGAGGCGTATAGGGAGGATATATGGAGTAATATGAGGATAGATGGAGTAACGGAGGAGATACAGGAGTGGATATTTATGGGAGTAATAGGAGGAGATTATAGGGAGAGGATATATGGAGGTATACGGATAGATAGATCTCGGGGAGAGGATATAGGGAGTAATAGGAGGAGATATAGGGAGAGGATATATGGAGTAATAGGAGGAGATATAGGGAGAGGATATATGGAGTAATAGGAGGAGATATAGGGAGAGGATATATGGAAGTAAATAGAGGAGATATAGGGAGAGGATATATGGACTAATAGGAGGAGATAATGGGAGAGGTGGATAATGGAGACTAGGAGGAGATATAGGGAGAGGATATATGGAGTAATAGGAGGAGATATAGGGAGAGGATATATGGAGTAATAGGATTAATAGGAGGAGATATAGGGAGAGGAGATATGGAGTAATAGGAGGAGATATAGGGAGAGGATATATGGAGGAATAGGAGGAGAGATTTATAGGGGATATATGGGAGTAATAGGAGGAGGATATGGAGTAATAGGAGGAGATTCAGAGGGAGGATATTATGGATTAATAGGAGGAGATATAGGGGAGGATTTAGGAGTAATAGGGGGGATATAGGGAGGATATATGGAGTATAGGAGAGGATATAGGGAGGATATATGGAGTAATAGGAGGAGATATAGGGGAGGATATATGGAGTAATAGGAGGAGATATAGGAGAGGATATATGGAGTAATAGGAGGAGATATAGGGAGAGGATATATGGAGTAATAGGAGGAGATATAGGAAGGATATATGGAGTAAGGAGAGAGATATAGGGAGGATATATGGAGTAATAGGAGGGATTAGGGAGAGGATTATATGGAGGTAATAGGAGGAGATATAGGGAGAGGATATATGGATAATAGGAGGAAGATATAGGAAGGATATATAGAGTAATAGAGGAGATATAGAAGGATATAAGAGTAATAGGAGGAGCTATAGGGAGGAATATATGCAGTAATAGGAGGAAGATATAGGGAGAGGGATATATGGTAATAGGAGGAAGAATAGGGGAGATATATGGAGTAATAGGAGGAGATATAGGGAGAGGGAATATGGAGTAATAGGAGAGATATAGGAAGGATATATAGAGTAATAGGAGGAGATATAGGGAGGATATATGAGTAATTGGAGGAGATATAGGGGGAGGATATAGGAGTAATAGGAGATATAGGGAGAGGATATATGGAGTAATAGGAGGAGATATAGGGAGAGGATTAATGGAGTAATAGGAGGAGATATAGGGAGAGGATATATGGAGTAATAGGAGGAGATATAGGGAGAGGACTATGGAGTAATAGGAGGAGATATAGGGGAGGATATATGGAGTAATAGGAGGAGATATAGGGGGAGGATATATGGAGGAATAGGAGGAGATATAGGGGGAGGAATATGGAGGTAATAGGAGGAGATATAGGAGAGGATATATGGAAGTAATAGGAGGAAGATTAGGGAGAGGATAGATGGAGTAATAGAGGAGATATAGGGGGAGGATATATGAGTAATAGGAGGAGATATAGGGCGAGGATGGATACATGGAGTAATAGGGAGGATGTAAGGAGATATGTACAATATGTTATATGTCATATCTGGAGTTATAACTATTATACTGTGTATAATGCCACTCCGGTTTGGTTTGCAGTCCTTATGCAGAATAGATTTGGTTTCCTGGATCCTGTGAGTCATCCCCCACATTCTGTGCATCTGAATCATAACCAAGGAAAACAAGCTGCAGGAGCGTGAAAGCTTTTATATTCTGTAGGGGATTCAGTCACACGATACGAGGAATGGAGCATGAAAATGTAATCACATCACGAGGGGTACAGCGCGGGCGGGTATGTGGGCGATGCTCGGCACCATATACTCAGGGGCCTGCCAGGATTCCCTTCTACAATGGGAGGAGCACCTGCATGTTGGCGCCCACTTCACTTCCAGTGGAGAAGTTCACATTTTGTAGTGTTTTTTCCACTAGAAAACCTTCTACAAAAAAAAACCCTGTGTGAACACCCCCTAAGCGTAATAGGTGGACCCCGGACTTGCATATCGATTTGTCACCCATACGGCGGTTACCTCGCGTTTGCTCTTGACAGGCGATGGGATTGGAGTTTCGGCTTCAGGCGTGTCAAAGTTTCCCTCCGAATCGGAGCTGCGAAGATAGAAAACCAGTTCTGTTAGATTTTTGGCATTGTTCCTCGAGAGATAAACATCTTTTGTCTAATAAGTCGTTCATGTCGTTGTCCACCAAAGTGGCTAAGAATTCAAGGCCAGTGTAAAGTATCAAGGTCCGTCAGTCATTCTCCTGTCAGTGGTTAGAAAAGACAGCCAGCTTATTCCTACACCTGGGAAAGTTGGGTGCTGAGTGAGCAATAAAGCTCCATTCACATTAGTGCAATATATTCCCATTGATTTGCTCCATTATGGGGCAGGCAATAAAGAAAAGCCGAGAACGCATCACATCCCATTAAAAGGACAGAGCTGCATTACCAGTCACAGCCACTATACAGTGTGCGGCAGTATCTAGTAAGAAGTTCCCAGACCACCCTTTATTGAACCCACTTAATGGGAACTATGATTAGTTATTCTTATCAACGCTGCATCTATGTAGCTGGTATTATTGTTATCCCCCCCCTCTATTGTAGCTGATATTATTGATTATCGCCCCCCTATTGTAGCTGGTATTATTGATTATCCCCCCCCCTATTGTAGCTGATATTATTGATATCGCCCCCTATGTAGCGATATTATTGATTATCCCCCCCTCTATTGTAGCTGATATTATTTATTATCCCCCCCTCTATTGTAGCTGATATTATTGATTATCCCCCCCCTCTATTGTAGCTGATATTATTGATTATCCCCCCCCCCTCTATTGTAGCTGATATTATTGATTATCCCCCCCCCCTCTATTGTAGCTGATATTATTGATTATCCCCCCTCTATTGTAGCTGGTATTATTGATTATCCCCCCCCCCTCTATTTTAGCTGGTAATATTGATTATCACCCCCTATTGTAGCTGGTATATTGATTATCCCCCCCTCTATTAGCTGATATTATTGTTATCCCCCCCCTCTATTGTAGCTTGATATTATTGATTATCCCCCCCCCTATTGTAGCTGATATTATTGATATCCCCCCCTCATGTAGCTGATATTATTGATTATCCCCCCTCTTGTAGCTGATATTATTGATATCCCCCCTCTGTATCGATGTATTGATATTACCGCCCCCTCTATTGTAGCTGGTATTATTGATACCGCCCCCTATGTAGCTGGTATTATGATTATCCCCACTATATTGTAGATGGTATTATTATCCCCCCTATTGTAGCTGTATTATGATTACCGCCCCCTATTGTAGATGGTATTATTGATTATCCCCCCTTTTGTAGCTGGTATTATTGATGAAAAATTTTTTTTTTGCCCCTCATCTATTGTAGCTGGTATTATTATCGCCCCCCTATTGTAGCTGGTATTATTATCCCCCCTCTATTATAGCTGATATTATTGATTACCGCCCCCTATTGTAGCTGGTATTATCGATTATCGCCCCCCTATTGCGGCCTGTATTTGAGAGCTCATTATCCAGCTTTCATAACAACCTAGATAGCACCTCTGCAAAGTAATACAGAATTTGATAGATAACTATGGGGCTGATAAGTCATGGCGGCCATATTGCCTGAGACAATATTATATTATAAGCGTTACGTTTTTTTCTGCCCTCCGGCGTCCGCAGTGTAACTGGCAGATACCCGATAACCATCTGCTCCGTGCACTGAGCGCCGTGCCAAGGGCAGCACATAACACAATGCACAGCACTGAGGATACCCCGAGGGGGGGGGGGGGGATTAGCAGGATGCGTGACCCCGGCAATGGCTTCTCAGCTCTGCCACTGCAGCTGTTGTGTGACCTGACCCCGCACTGGTGTCAGCAGGTGACTGCACAACCCCTGACCCCGCACACCCCCGGGGAGAGGGATATGGAAGCACAAGTGTCACCGGTCTCCATTACCATCATGAAAATATACCTTGTGCTTCCCTTTCTACCACTATCAGGATCTCTGCTTGCTGTCAATGAACATTTTCCTCAGACTCATCCAGACCTAGTCATGTCCACACGTTTGTCACAATGTATCAAGTCTACAGAATCCTCTGTGAATCAAACAGCTTGAATATTGGAGTGATACATTGTAACGAACAATCAAAACGGAGATCGGTCCCCAAGTTCGGCATCCCCCGTAGATAGGGGCGATCATCAAACCTACATGGCAACTCTTAAACGAATTATGCATAGGAGATTGCTCTAAACAACAGCGCCACACCTGACGATGGTTAGAGCAGGTACTGCAGCTCCGCAGTGTAAAGCTGAATGGATGTTAGCTGCAATACCATGCACTGCCCAAAGTCAGGGGTGGAGCTGTTTTTGGGTGAAAGCAACCATGTTTTTGAACCCCTGGACAACCCCTTTAAGGCCTCATAGAGATCATGGATATGCAGCAGTATAGGGTGCAGTTCCTTCTCCACGTCTTTGAACAATCTGTACAAATATTTGTGGTCAGCTCTCCTTCTCTATACATTTTGCCAAAAATAAGAACAACTCTTGGCCCGGAAAAAAAAAAACCTATGGAAGGAACGCGGACCACAAATATGACAGCGGAAACTAACCCTACGTGTGTATATATGTCTACTGCTCCCTCCTGATAGGGTCAGCAGCAAAATCTATACCCCCATGCTATGTCCCCCTGCTGCCAGCCACAAAATGTGCAGATCATGTGACAGACAATACAACTGAAGGGAACCGCCCACTGGACACTTCACACCTCCCCCCTTCCCCAGACTCTTTATAAAACTGTATATTCTCTGCAGCAATTCAGAGTCAAATGTAGTTAACTCAGCTATTGCCACTTCATATTACACATGGTCAGGGCAGACTGACACTGATGACGGGTTCCCTTTAAGCTTTTTGCTGCTGTTAGTGGTTAGTGCCATTTCCTTCCTTTTTTCTTCAGTGCGTCTCAGCCTTTTTACAAATTGGCTCTCTACACAGCAGTGACGGTAACAGGGGCTTTACATAAAGACGGGCGTCCCTATAGCAAAGATCTTTATAGTTTCCCCTTCCCAGGACATCAGAATCTGTTATTTGTTTCCACCTCTGTAATATCAGCATCCATATGTGGAATATTATAACCCTGCTGGGATCACACAGTGTTAAATGCATCACAGCTGGAACAGCGCCACACCTGTCCGCAGGTTATACGTGGTATTGCAGCTCAACCATATTTACTATAATAAAACTAAGATGTAATACCAGCCACAATTCAGGCACATGTGAGGCGCTGTTGAGCAATGATTACTCAAGACAATACGGTTGAAGGTTTTAATAAATGGCAAGTGTTCAGTCGTCAGGGGGCACAGGAGTATGTAACCCTTTGCAATGATATGCCGATGGCCGGCCCAATGTGTTGGAATCCCCCCTATACGACGTCCAACTGGGTAAAATTGGTCATTGGCATCACATCACGTAACATGGACATGAAGTAGCGGCGGCTGTCATGGATGATGTGATCACATGACCTCGATGGGACGCTTATACCTGCCACTATAGGGATGGCTCGTATCCCCGACAATGATCTTTAATATACTGGTTCCAAATATTCTGAAAATATCCCTTTAAGCCTGTAGGAGGGTTCCCTGACCTAGTTTCCACCTCCGCAGCCAATGGATCATATCCCACCTCATGCCCCCCCCCCCCCTACATATTTACAGCGTGGTGGTCCCCAGGATAAGATGCAATATCCCCCCCCCCAGTGGTGGGAATACATCAGGGGACCCCTTTAATTTTAGTTAGTATGGAAAAATTGATGGAGATCAAATGACCTGGTATTATCCCTTTTCATAGAGAGCAGATTATATGGCGGTGTTAACCCATTCATAAGTAATAATAATAATAATAATAATAATAGTATTATTAAGGCATTGAGTACGAGGTGGGCGCTATATACAGTATTATATCACAGCTTGCTCAGCGGTGATGTACAAGACAGGCACCTTACTCAGATGTAGCAGAGCTGAATACGTTATCTATCTCACATCCACATCAATGAAATGTTTGGGGGGGGTCCGTACTACTCACCCAGAATCCTGTTCCTCCTCATCCTCCACCAACTCCCCTCCAGAACCTCTCACCGCTGACCAGGTCCATTTTGCCCACTGGACTGGTGACAACATCTGCCACGGACTGAATGCCATCCTTAGGTCCAGATATGAGAGCTCAGTGCTGGGGGCTCATGCTGGATCCTGTGTGATGTGCAGAGGAGGATGCCTCTCCCCTAGTGTGGAGGAGCTGGGGATCAGCTGTCTGGCATGTCTCTGCTATCCCTCCCCCTACAGACTGTACTACTGCACACCGCAGGGAGGAACACTGCCCACACACACATCTGTACATGTAATGTGTGTGCAGCTCCTATCTTCACTGGACTCAATGTGACCACTGCCCACCCTCCCCCTCCTTGTCTTATTTGTATCAATATTATTACTATTGTAACCGCTCAACAACTTTCCTTCCTACAATGTATCACTGAGGATTCTACATTCCTTAACCCTTTAGATGCACGCCTACAAATACAGTTTCACCGCCTCCTACACTGTATACTAATATACTATTAACATTAATATTCATCCTGCTGGACTAAAGGAATTCAGGACACTTCTGCATCCACCCCTCCCCTTAGAGATGAATGGTTCAGTCCCAAATTGTAGGGGAATTAGTACAACAACTAAAAAAAAAGTGATGGGAAACCTGCAGAGTGAAGTGTAAGAAGCAGCTGTTCAGACAGGGCTCAGGGCTTCCTGCAGGGCTGGGACCCCCCTGTCTCATGTGCGGAGACATTGGAAAATTTTTTTTTTTGATTGTTTTTTTTCTTTGGAGGAGCTTTTGTTATTTCCTTTCTTTTTGATTCGCAACACAATGAGGAATATTGAGGAGAATCCTGGGAATGCGCAGGGTGGGAAAGGGTCATTGTTAGGCTGGGGGAAGCCTATGGGGCGGGCCTAAATCCCTTGTGATCTCATACAAGTCAGACTGACCCCCCCACTCTCACCCGGGTCATAGGGCAGAGGATCCTTCAGTGACCCGGTATAAAATAATGGTTGAAGAAAACATCACCATGGGAAATGCGTACCTTTTATAGATGTTTTTAAGGGCGCGTTCACACGTTGCGTTTGAAACGCATTACAAGAGAAGAGGTGATTTGCCTAATTACATTACTGTTGACATTTGTGTTTACAAAACGCATCATAAACGCGACATTAATGTATGCTTTAACAACGCATTAACGCATGCGTTTTGTTAACGCAGGTGTTAACATTACGTACACAGTCATGTAATTAGGCAAATCACCTCTCATCAGCTGTTGCAATGGCTTTAAACACAATGAAAACGCAGGCCAAAACGCAACGTTGGAAATGTTACATAAGTTTGAGGCTGCGTTCACACGTTCCGTGGTGTGAGGTGGTGTTTTTCCCATCACGTTTTTGCGTTCTTGAAAAACGCATCATATTTGCATATTGGTTTTGTCAATGGGTTTCTGGTTAAAGTGTCTTAACTTGGCGTTTTATGTCTGCGTTTTTAAGGTGCGTTTGCATTAAGTTTTTCAAAGTTGTTGCGTTTGTAGTCTGCGTTTAGAGACGCATGTAATTACATGCACAAACAGCAGGGAGAAGAGGATGACTGATCACTGTGTTTTTACAGCTGCCTGCAATTACCGCACATCAAGCATTGCGCTTTTAAAAACGCAAACGCAAGCAAACATTTGAAAATACGTATACGTAAAAATGCATGCGTTTTCAATGCGTTTAAAAAGCAGCAAAAATGCAACCAAAACGCCACACGTTTCCCCGGCCTTAGCTGTGCGTTTTGGCTGCGTTTACGTTTTTTTAACCTCCAATGGCAAAGTGCGTTGACCTGTACATTAATGTTACAGTGCAAACGCAGCTACGCCCTTTCCCTCTGTTTGCGTTTGATGCTGGTTTTCTTTAAGGTCGCGTTCACACGTTGCGTTTTGGTTGCATTTACATTGAATTTTTAAACGCATTACAACAGCTGTGGGGAGGTGATTTACCTAATTACATTGTTAACATTTTTGTTTACAGAAGAAATGTAAACATACATTAACGTGTGTGTTTGTAAACATATTGTTAACTGTTGTGTTTTGAAAACGCGAATGTTGACAATAATGTAATAAAGCAAATCACCTCTCCTCAGCTGTTGTAATGCATCCAAAATGCAACGTTTGAACGCGGCCCAAGGCCAATGATGCGTTTTTTTCATAGCATTTTTGCGTCCTTGAAAAACGCATCAGTTTTGCATATTGGCTTTTTAAATGGGTTTTTGGATAGAGTATTCTAACTTGCCGTTTTCTCCCCTGCGATTTTGAGGTGCATTTTCATTTTTGAAAACGCATGCGTTTATGTTCTGCGTTTTGAAACATTAGGGAGAAGATGACTGCGTTTTTCCAAATTCCAAGAGACACAGAGTTACCGTACATCAAGCATTGCGTCTTAAAAAACCGCAAGTTAACATTTGAAAAAGGCATGCATTTTCAATGCGTTCGATATCGCAACAAAAACACAACAAAAACGCCATGTTCCACCAGCCTATACAGCAGGAAAAGCATCTTCTATGCCGCCACGACCAGAAAACCTCCATTAAATGCATCCGTCTGACGCAGGCAATAAACGAATCCATAGCACATGTACAGGAAAACGCGAGCAATAACAGAATGCAAGTACAATAAATCAAACTTGCCAAACTGCATCCCAGACGCACAGGACCGCAAAAAACGTAGCTATGGCGCTGCACTTTCACAATACTTTGAAAATAATGTATTCCCGCAGCATCATCGCCAAAACAAAGAAGCGCATGCGCTAAATGCAATGGAACGCCAGTTTATAAAGTAGCGGTGCTGCAGTTCAGCCAGTAGACAGGGAGTCCTTGCATCATATTACTCCTGTCCGGTGTATGGTGTTCAGTCCTTGTGATCAGACCAACATTTGGGATGACTTCAGTGTCAGACTGGCCCACATTTCTATAGCGCCGTCATATTCCATAGCTTTACAGATCATAGGGGACATATACACATAATATTACATTACAGAGTACAAACAGTCATATGGGACAATAGGAGTGAGGACCCTGATCACAAGAGCTTACAGTCTATGAGGATGAGGGGGTGACACAAGAGCTTACAGTCTATGAGGATGAGGGGGTGACACAAGAGCTTACAGTCTATGAGGATGAGGGGTGACACAAGAGCTTACAGTCTATGAGGATGAGGGGGTGACACAAGAGCTTACAGTCTATGAGGATGAGGGGGAGGACACAAGAGCTTACAG
>CM033644.1:13790862-13859085 GCA_019512145.1 Engystomops pustulosus
ATGAGGGGGCTATATATATAACCACTGGGGTTTATATAATGAACAATTAATGAGGGGCTGTATTAATAAACCATGAGGGGCTGCATATATAAACCATGAGGGGGCTGCTATAATATAACCATGGGGGCTTTATATATATAACCCATGGGGGCTTTATAATATAACCACTGGGGGCTGTATATAATATAACCATGATGGGCTGTATATAATAAACCATGATGGGGCTGTATATAATATAACCTGCTGGGGCTGTATAATATAACCATGGGGGCTGTATATAATATACCCCATGGGGCTGTATATAATATAACCATGAGGGGCTGTATATATATAACCATGAAGGGGCTGTATATAATATAACCAGAGGGGGCTGTATATATATAACCATGAGGGGGCTTATATAATTACCATGAGGGCTGTATATAAGATAAACCATAGAGGCTGTAAATATATAACACACTTGGGGTTTTATATAAAAACCATGAGGGCGCTGTATAAAAATAACCATGAGGGGGCTGCATATAAAATACCCATGAGGGGGCTATATAATATAACCATGAGAGGGCTTATATAATATAACCATGAGGGGGCTGTATATAATATAACCATTGGGGGCCATATATAAATACCCGTGAGGGGCTGTTTGAGATGATAAACTAGGGAATATTTATAGGAACAGGAACTGTTTTAGTTTCTGCATATCTGCCCCTATCCCTGGCACCATTACACCACAGGTAGTCTCCTATAACTATTATTCAGGGAGGTTCAATAATGTGAAAAAGCCTCATATATCCTAATGTGTAACCTGCCCACTAGTCCCAAGCTGTATAACAATTTCCTTCCATTGACCCATATTATTTCATTCTGATGAAGCGTGGCTTTCAGCCAGGGCACTATAATGGACGCATTTATCCCTTTCTTTTAGTCACATTTCCCAGCATTGGGTATTCTCTTCATCATTTTGCCAATTTAACTCTTTAAGTCCTGAAGTTGAATCCCCTGGCACCTCTCTATGTAATGTCAGGGGATGACAGTGGCCCAGAGATGTTGGGTGATATCCCGTTCCTTAGAAAACATGGATTGTGAATGATGAGTTGTGTGTATTCACTCTCACAGTCATCAGTCTCTTGTATTGATCCTGTTGTGTGTTTATATGGAAATATGGCTCCATGTCCTGGGTAGTGGCCATGCAAAGTAACTGCAGGCTTGGTAATATTAAGTTAAAGGTAATAGGTCATCAATAAAAAAAACCATGGAACAACTTTTATGTAAAAGTATTATTTTACCAAACCAATACTTTTTTCTACAAAATTACTCTTAATCAACACTTTCTTTTTGCAATACAAGTAGTAATTAACGGTAGTAATGGCAAAATTTTCCGGTACACTAAGTTTCTTAGCTCCTAACAACCCCCGTTTTCACCGCTGTTCCGCCTCCCAGGAAATTGGGATATTGCCCTAGGATCCCCTGCTCTGTCCTCCCCCTAGTCCCGTACTTACGTGCAGAATAGGGAGGCATCGGGCCAGGGGGACGTGGGATTTCCCTGCTACCCTCCTCAAATATCTACTTCTCTTTAGCATGTGACGAGGTAGCCCCTCCCCTTGTCTAGCCACCCCTCCCCAAGATCACATTCAGAGTCCCCGAGCAAAGGAAGCAGGACTGCTGTCAGGGGAACGAGGGAAGGTAAGTAACCGGGTTTTTTTGTTAATATACCAGCAACAGAAGGCGAAGAGGGCCACATTGAAGGGAGGACAGATCACATATGAAGGGTGGGAGAGAAGGCCACAATGAGAGAGGATGGATGACAGGAGCCACAATATGAGAGAGATGAGACAGGGGCCACAGTATGATGAGGATAGGGGACAGGGGGCCACAATATGACTAGGATGGGACAGGGGACCACAATATGACTAGGATGGGACAGGGGACCACAATATGACTAGGATGGGACAGGGGGCCACAATATGACTATATGACTAGGATGGGGACAGGAGACCACAATATGAGCATGGCGGGGAACAGGGGGCAACAATATGAGGAGGATGGAAGACAGGGGGCCACAATGTGAGAAGGATGGAGGGGGAGCCACAATATGAAGGGATGGAAGAGAGAGGCCACAATGAGAGGAGGATGGATGAAGGAGGCCCAATATGAGAAATGGAGAACGGGGGCCACAGTATGAGGAGGATAGGGACAGTGGGCACAATATGACTAGATGGACAGGGGCCACAATATGACTAGGATGGGACAGGGGGCCACAATATGACTAGGATGGGGACAGGAGACCACAATATGAGCATGGCGGGGAACAGGGGGCAACAATATGAGGAGGATGGAGGACAGGGGGCCACAATGTGAGAAGGATGAAGGACAGGGGGCCACAATATGAGGAGGATGGAGGTCAGGGGGCCACATATAGGTGGATAAGGACAGAAGTACAGAAGCTCAGACATTATAAGCTTGGGAGGATAAATAAAAGTGGAGGACCAAATGTAAGGGAAGGATACAATTAAGAGGGAATTATTTTGTGTAAATTGCATTAGGGGTTATATATGGGTCCATTGGGAGGTTGCCAGGGAAGGGGCATCATATTTTGTGGGGGCCATTAAGGTCAATATTATACTATGCTATACTATCACTATATTCTATCTTAAGGACACAGATACAACTGAATTCAGGAAGAAGGACCAGCCGTATTCGTATGCAATTGCACATCAGTCATAGAAAGCTAAGGTTGGTCATCATAGACTGTAAGCTCTTGTGAGCAGGAACCTCTCTGTATGACAATGTTCTACTGTGTAATGTCTTACTTTTGTTTGTTTCATGTCCCCTATGATTGTAGAGCTCTCTGGAATATGATGGCTCTAATAGAAATATTAAGATTATTTTTTTTTTTTTTTAATTATTATTATTATTAATCTTGTGCTTCTGGTAGCCCGTTTACATACAGCAGATCAGTTACAATCCTGGAAGGAGTTCGGAGCCTCCTTTACATTTGACACTTGGAAACAGGAATCTTGGTGAGGTCAGATTCATTGTATTGTATTCCTATGTACATTTGAGAATATCTGTGGGAGGACAGGCGGACATTACTATAATTGTGTAATAAAGCAGGCTTCTATATCGGGAGCAATATCTGCCCCCATCAGTGTCACATTAGGGTGGATGACATCTTCTGCGTCCATGTTGACATGTGACTTTCAGAAGATGATAATTTTCCTTTGAAGCACTAGCATAATAAACATGACTTGAATCTGATGTACAGGAATGTGTTCGGGATCTGCAGCCCCAAAGCTTAAAGAATTGGTGCACGGCCCTAATGGAAAATTGTCGGAACGGACTCCACATTCATGTAGGAAATAGAAGTTCGGCCCACTTTTTGTTGGTCTCATTGGGGCCATTTACTAAGGCCCGATTCGCGAATTTCCCGACGTGTTCCCTGAATATTTCCGATTTGCGCCAATTTCCCTATATTGCCCCGGGTTTTTTTGCCGCAAACGCGATCAGATTGTGCCGCATCGGCGCCGGCATGCACGCAACGAAATTGGGGGATGGGCTGAACAATAACCCGACGGATTCGGAAAACCGCCGCATTTTAAAAATATTAAAAAGTGTCATGGGACACGCACTCCAGTGTGTTCGCGATGCTCTTCAGCACAGCAGCGACACCTGTGGACGGCGGAGGAACTACCTTAGTGAATCGCCAGAAGATCTGAATCCACCGCAAGACGCGCCCGCTGGATTGCGAATGGACCAGTAATTAAATCTGCCCCATTATGTGCCAAAAATTGTGTCATGGCCGAAGCGTAGGAAGAAGTCGGGAGTCAAACAAGCTGCGCCCTAGATAGCAACAAAAAAAGAGAAGCAAAATTGTGAGGCGACAAATCATAAAGATGGCGCACAAGGCGCTTTTAACAAAAAAAATAAATAGAAACCTGCCAAATAGACTTCGGAAGACAATAGTAATTACCCCCAATGAGTGATGCTTCCTCCGTAACAGACCGCAATGCCCAGTGATATATGCGTCCTCTATTCATGTGAATGGAGCTGAGCTGTAATACCAGGCACAGCCACCGTACAATGTATGGCACAACGTGAATAGCCACAAGACTACAATTCTCTCACAGCTGAGGGGAATTCAGCCATTCATTATACCAGTACCACCGGAGGTTCAGGACCTGACCGGATATGTTTTGTGGATTATCTGACATCCATATACTATTAGTAATAAGTGTATCCTAAATAAGTGAATTGTGGGAACAGCCTTAGGAGGGAGGACCGCACCCTGCGGCCTGGAACTGTCTATAGCAAAGCACACAAGTGGCAGGGACAGGTGCAGATCCTGCTGAGGGTGCGGTGACACATGTACAGCTGATCGCAACACACCCGGCACCAGGGACTACTTAACCCTTTACTTGTACAGACACATAATACACCAATACCCGGTATTAGACTCAAGTGTGGTGGCCACACTCGTCTACTCTACACACCTATGTCTACATTATCTATGAGCTTAGGACCCCCCTCTAGTTCCTCAGGACCCGCTCTATGTCCTGAGGACCCAACCTGCCTATGCCTTCCGAGTCCGCAACCTGTGTATGTCCTCAGGACCCCTCTATCTATGTCCTCAGGACCCCCCTCTTTAATCTATGTCCTCAGGACCCGCTTTTATCTATGTCCTCATGACTCGCTCTGTGTATTCCTCAGGACCCCGCTCTGTCTATGTCCTCAGGACCCGCTCTATTTGTCTTCCCATAACCCGCTCTTGTCCCAGGACCCGCTCTAATGTCCCTCAGGACCCCCCTCTATCTAGTCCTGTAACACCCGCTCTATGGGAGATTTATCATAAGTCTCTTAGAGCAAAACTGTTCTAGTTGCCCATGGCAACCCAATCAGAACCTCAGCTTTCTCTCCCTACAGCGTTTATATTAAATTGAAGCTGAGCTCTGATTGGTTCAATCAGGCAACTAGAACAGTTTTATCCTAAACCTAGAAACTGATGATAAATCGCCCCCTATGTCCTCAGGCCACTCTTTTCTTTGTCTTTCTTGTTTTCGACCCGCTCTATGTCCTCAGGTCCACTCTATGTCTCTTGCTGGACTCCTCTTTCTATGATCTGAGGACCACTTTGCTATATCCAAGATCCCAGGCTGCTCTATGTCCTTGTGGATCCACTCAGTTAGTGTCCTCAGGACCTGTCTAATGTCTGTCTATTTCCTGAGATCCAATCTGTCTATATCCCGATGAGGATTAGGGACCCGGTAAGGACCTACTCGTCATATTTTAAAGACTCAATGGGGGAGATGTATTAATGTCTGGTCTTTAGACCAGTGCGAGTAACAACTAGACAGATCTCTGCCTGTGCCAGAGTGATCCCTGTGTCTGAGCTGGATGATGGATCGGTCAGTTATAAGACTGGGGGGTGGGGTCGCACTTGCACCTCTCCTG
Organism: Engystomops pustulosus; assembly: GCA_019512145.1. Classification (NCBI taxonomy): domain Eukaryota; kingdom Metazoa; phylum Chordata; class Amphibia; order Anura; family Leptodactylidae; genus Engystomops; species Engystomops pustulosus. The sequence goes on from CM033644.1 coordinate 13,796,311, forward strand.
CTAGTTGGTCTAGTTTGTTGCGCCACAATATTAAATTTTCTGGCTCACAGACTGAATTGTTTTGGTGCACCCTGTTATTTTCTGTCCGGTCTCACTCCAGTATCCATGTTACCTAAGGGCACAGAAGTTGGGGAACTGCCTAAAAATAAGTCTAAAAAACCTTCAATAATGTGGCGGCACAATTAAGGTGCAATTACTCCAGTATTTCTGACCTAGATAGAGTTAATCACCATCTCCCCCAATTTGTTCCTAAGTTACCCACTCTAAGAGAACCTATTCGACTAATTAGTAATATTGAATGACTCCTAAATTATGATTATTATTATTATTATTATTTTATTACTATTATATTACACACCTTACTTCCTTTACATTGCTTTATTCTATGGAGAAGCTTTGAGGAGAAAACAAAATTTTTACGATTTGAATGGTTGCCATATACATCAGGTGTAGGTAGAAAGTTCTATTGATTAAAAAGAACTGTCCATCAGCACTGACTAATAACTACTACTAGTATAATCGTGAGGCAGTGTAACCCTTCCTAGTTTTGTTATTTTCACATGACCCATTGTGGTGGCATCACTCCAGAAATCTCTGCTTTGAGTGAGATGTAAATGGTTGTATAAAGTCAAGGAGGCGGAGATTATAACACTGAAGTCAGGAGAGGAGCTCTGAGCCTTCACTCCTCTTGATGACATGCAGCTTGGACTTCAGGGAGTCTGGTTTGTGATGTCTCTGGATGCAGAGCATCAATTAAGTGAAGGGGCTTTCTAGAGGAGAGAGCTTGACTTCATATTAAAACTCCGCCTCCTTGACTTTATACCAAAAGTTTTACATCTCACTTCAAAGCTGAATTTTATGGATGATGCTACCAACACTGGGTCATGAAAGTAACATCTGGAAGTTGTTCAGCTGCCTGGCAGCATACCGGTATGTGGTTTATTAATCAATTTTCTGCTCACATTTTCCCTTTAAAATAAGTATTTGCTCACACGTTATATTAGTCCTTTATGCTGGGCTTTATAACCTCTCCCTGTATCCTCACTCACTCAAAAATTTTGCATCAGACATTCACACAAGCATGAACTTTGCATCAGTATTTGCAAACCAAAAAGTGTTCCCCTGCCTCTCATGTCGGGCTCCTCCGTGCACCAATCATTCCCACTGACTGGGCATTCCCTTTAATGTGATCATTATATATGTGAAATAATTATCCTGTCTGGTTGGAGAAGCTCTGGCTATCTTCAGCTTATGGCAACTTCCTCTCTGGTACCATCTTAACCTCTACTTCATGAAGGTTAAAGGGATTAATCCCCTAAGAAAGTATTATTTGTTAAATTAAATTCATAATTTTTTTGTAATCACACTTATAATATCCCCAAGATATTCCAGGATTATCTGAAATGGCGCCCCCGTTTGTTTCTATTGACAGAACTTCCTGTGCATAATATCGAAAGATATATACTTAGCTTAATTATATACTGACATAACACTACAGAATCTAGGTGCATCCCCTTTAAGTTTGCATACATGGTTTCCACGTGGGTCTTTAATTAACCCAGAATATGGGGACAGCCAAGAAGCTCCACTAGACACTCTTTAAGACTAATTTACAGCATGAAATAAGTACAATCAGCTTTAAAATGTGTTATTAAGTCTGAGAAGGCTCCCTGGAAGTGTACCAGAGCCCCCCCCCCCCCCATGCTAATGCTCATAAGCTTTACAACAATGTTACACACCAAAAAGACTAGTCTTACGTACTCTGTCTTCTCCTCTTCCTGGCGTAGATTGGCCTGATCTACCGTCGCATCCCCTCGACCGTAATGAGGTTTTCCCAGTTACCTCTTCCCCCTTTCTAGATCTCACTTCACAGAGGATTCCAGGCAAGCAGTGGAGGTGGAAGGGCACAGTGTAATAGCCTGTGAATCTGCAGTATAGAGGGGGTTCTGGTTAACACCCCAAAATGCCCTTTGGTGGCTCATTTGCATAATTAAAATGTTGATTTTGAAGGTAGGAAGCCCACAAGAACAAATATAAGAATTACCACAGTCCCGGTTTATTATGCTTGAGTTTATTTTAATTTCCTTAAGGATTGCATATTTGGTAGGCTCGCAAATCCCCCTCCTCTTAACCTGGCTATTATGACTTCCCTACCATTACAATACAAGGAGGATCACTGTGTATGTGCAAAGCCCTCCTCAACGTTCAGATATCCATCCAGGAATAGTCTAGACTCATACGATCCGAATTCGGATCCGACAACCCCATCCCACCAACCAATTTTTCTGGAAGGGAATTATGCTTCACCAACGAGCCAGTGGTGTCATGTCCATTCAAATCACATGACCTGTTCTCTATTCAAGCAAAATGAGGCTGAACTGCAATACCAAGCACGGCCACTATACAAAAGTTTGGCACTGTCCTTAGCAATAGTAAAGAACAAAAACCGCAGTGTTTATCTTACTCTCTACTGTATCTGGAATCCCTCTCTCTAAGCATATTTTTTCCTCCGTTTCCGAGAGTGTGAAAAGTGTTACATTTTTGTAGAAGTCTCTCATACATTCCAGGAGTGAAGTAATGTATATATGACAGTGTATAGGATCTATAAGCTTTAATCACTACCACAAGCCATAGCCACATCCACATGCATGCATCCAATACTGGACTTGGATTTTGCTGCTTAAACCAGAGTATTGTAATCATATACCTATACCTATCATGTAATGATACATAACCTGACACCACTGTAACGCGATCTGCACCTGTGGACATGATCAGGACAGTTTTTAGAGCCTGCAATATCAAAGCAACCAAAGATTTTTCTACTAACAGTGAAGTGTTTTGATCTGTTGAAGTGTATGGGACCCTTCAACGAGTCTGGATTTCTGAGAGTGAGGGGTTGTATATTCACTACCTTAAAGGGGCATTGGACTGGTTACTTTTTGAAAGGGGCAAAATAGGTAAAATAAAATGAAAGTAACATTAGACCGATCCCCATACATTGACTTCTGTTCGCTTGTTTCTTAGTCTCTCGCTACTTCCTTGTCCATCTTTAACGCAGAGGAAATGGCTACTTTGCCACTTCCTGTAGGGGGGGTGGGGGGACAACCTCCCCTGCTGATTGGCTGGAGGTTTTTTTAGGGGAATTGAGTACGGAAGAAAGTAAAGTGCTTTCCTATCACAACATTGATAGGATGACAAAATCCTACAAGCTCCACCATATTATCTTCATTCCCTTTCATTCCATTTGTGTTTGTTGTATCCAAGGTCGCAGATAAAACAAAGGCATCTTCTGTACTTCATGTCATAGGTCGGGGGTCGGTGGTGTCCGTCCTCGTGGTGGGGCCGTGACTGGAGAACTGGCCTAGATGGGAACGGACAGAAGACAGGTGTCTATGGAGGTCTGCGCTCAGTGATGCATTGTATCGTTTATTAGATTTACTAGTCCCCCTGCAGATTAATAATGCGCCATTGTCCCGCTTCAAGGCAGCTCCAGTTACACAGATCCCAAAATAATTCTGATGTATAACTTGTGAGTGAAAAGTAACTACTTCAGCTCATCGTGTCATATTCCTGTCGTACTTGATGCCCTGGGGAGGGCAAAATCCCATGTGGCCACATGTAGGGGACCCAAAGAGTTTCTCATCCCTCAGATAATATACAATATTGATAGTCCCGTGTATAAAGGCACATGAGGTAAAACTCATTACTGCCCCCCCCTAATCCTCCCTCGGCCACCCCTACATCCATGTAGGGTCCTCTAATTACATGATGATCATCTGCATTCTGAATAACTTGCCAGGACGCATTGAGGGCACACCATCCATAATGGGCCCAGATTGTTTAATACTATCACACCCCCCCCCCCCCCAAATGATATGGGTACCATAAACCTTATTCCCAAAGTCGCCATTTAGCTGAAGCAATTCAGAGGAGGGGGGGCATCCGTATATTCAGACTCTCAATTGATCACATATTTTTTAAGTCAAAACCCCCTTAATTTCCCTATTTCTTTACAAATAAGTCCATCACATGTCCAATGCAGGTAAATTATATTAGCATAGATGTTATATTAGAACGAACTTCAATAACTCACAAGAATTTTTGCTAATAGAAGTTGAGTTCCAATCTCTTAAAGGACTAGTATTTAGCTTTCCCCTAGTACAAGATAGGGGTTATAGTGTCATATTGCTGGGGGTCCAACTGAAAGCCCCCCCAGTAATCATCGGAATGTCCTATTAGTTTTTGTATGTTCTCTCTCCGCGTTTGTGTGTGTTTCCTCCCGTCCTCACGTTTCCCTCCTTCACACTCCAAAACATACTGGTAGGGGGTTGATTAGATTGTGAGCCCCATGGGAACGGGACTGATTTGGTAAGCTCTGTGCAGCGATGCGTCATCTGGTGGCGCTATATAAAGAAGGAATTAGTACCTGAGATTCACGTTTATGTTAAATACAGGCCTATATGGTACTTGATGCAGCATAGCTGAGTTTTTGTCATAAGTTTATTATTATAATTGAGAGTAACCGATAGTGATAACTTGCCTGTAACGTTGCAAATGCAATTGTATATAATCTACAGTCATAAAAAGTATTGATAATATAATATGTCATAATCATCATACACATACTGTGCACTAGCGTGCCATTATAGGAATAGCAGAGAGGTCTTACCACCCACTGCAGGCTTGGGTTGTATGGGTTGCCTCAGCTGACCTTCCTTCTTTGGACAGTGCAGCCCCCATAGTGATGGCAGGGGTTTCCCCCTGCTGTGGTTCCCTGTAGGACTATAAGCTGCAGTGAGGAGTTGGCGCATGCAGGAGGTGACAGACGGCTGCTGTCAGCTCCGCCATGACAGCTCCCGCCCAGACTGCCTTCTTAACCCCTGCTGTCACTTCCCCATCCACATACAGGTCAATTCCACAGCATTCCACCTGTATACACTTTCCCCACACTTCTGAGCCATTAAGAAGAAACCAAGAGCAGTGCCCTTTATGGATACTCCATCTTATCATGCGGTGTATACAGTCTTATGGTATTATTATACAGTTAGGTTCCTATGCAGGGTTAAACTAATCGCTGTATATAATATAACCATGAGGGGGCTGCATATAATATAACCATGTGGGGGCTGTATATAATATAACCACATGGGGGCTGTATATAATATAACCATGAGGGGCTGTATTAATAAACATGAGGGGCTGTTAATATAATACACCATGAGGAGGCTGTATTAATATAACCATGAGGGGGCTGTATATAATATAACCACATGGGGGCTGTATATAATATAACCACATGGGGGCTGTATATATATAACCCATGAGGGGCTTATATACATATAGACCATGAAGGGGCTGTATATAATATAACCATGAGGAGGCTGTATATAATATAACCATGAGGGGCTGTATATAATATAACCATGAAGGGGCTGTATATAATATAACCATGAGGAGGCTGTAAATAATATAACCACGTGGGGGTTTTATATAAAATAACCATGAGGGCGCTGTATATAAAATAACCATGAGGGGGCTGCATATAAAATACCCATGAGGGGGCTGTATATAATATAACCATGAGAGGGCTGTATATAATATAACCATGAGGGGGCTGTATATAATATAACCATGTGGGGGCCATATATAAAATACCCGTGAGGGGGCTGTTTGAGATGATAAACTAGGGAATATTTTAGGGAACAGGAGACTGTTTTAGTTTCTGCATATCTGCCCCTATCCCTGGCACCATTACACCACAGGTAGTCTCCTATAAGCTATTATTCAGGGAGGTCAAATAATGTGAAAAAGCCTCAGATAATCCTAATGTGTAACCTGCCATCTAGTGGCCACAAGCTGTATAACAATTTCCTTCCAGTGACCCATATTATTTCATTCTGATGAAGCGGTGGCTTTCAGCCAGGGCACTATAATGGACCATTTATCCCTTTCTTATTAGTCACATTTCCCAGCATTGGGTATTTCTTGCATCATTTTGCCAATTTAACTCTTTAAGTCCTGAAGTTGAATCCCCTGGCACCTCTCTATGTAATGTCAGGGGATGACAGTGGCCCAGAGATGTTGGGTGATATCCCGTTCCATTAGAAAACATGGATTGTGAATGATGAGTTGTGTGTATTCACTCTTCACAGTCATCAGTCTCTTGTATTGATCCTGTGTGTGTTTAGATATGGAAATAGATGGCTCCATGTCCTGGGTAGTGGCCATGCAAAGTAACTGCAGGCTTGGTTAATATTGAAGTTAAAGGTAATAGGTCATCAATAAAAAAAACCATGGAACAACTTTTATGTAAAAGTATTATTATTTACCAAAACAATACTTTTTTCTACAAAATTACTCTATAACAACTTTCTTTTTGCAATACAAGTAGTAATTACGGTAGTAATGGCAAAATTTTCCGGTACACGTAAGTTTCTTAGCTCCTAACAACCCCGTTTTTCACCGCTGTTCCGCCATCCCAGGAAATTGGGATATTGCCCTAGGATGCCCTGCTCTGTCTGCTCCCCCTAGTCCCGTACATTACAGGTGCAGAGAAGTGGAGGCATCGGGGCCAGGGGGACGTGGGATTTCCCTGCTACCTCCTCAAATATCTACTTCTCTTTAGCATGTGACAGAGGTAGCCCCTCCCCTTGTCTAGCCACCCCCTCCCAAGAGTCACATTCAGAGTCCCGGCAGAAGAGGAAGCAGGACTGCTGCAGGGGAACGAGGGAAGGTAAGTAACCGGGTTTTTTTGTTTAATACCAGCAACAGAAGGCGAAGAGGGGCCACATTGAAGGATGGAGGACAGGATCCACAATATGAAGGGGATGGAGGAGAGAAGGCCACAATGAGAGAGGATGGATGACAGGAGGCCACAATATGAGAGAGATGGAGAACAGGGGGCCACAGTATGATGAGGATAGGGGACAGGGGGCCACAATATGACTAGGATGGGACAGGGGACCACAATATGACTAGGATTTGAAAATGCGTATACGTAAAAATGCAGTCGTTTTCATGCTTTTTAAAAGCAGCAAAAATGCCACCAAAACGCACACGTTCCCCGGCCTTAGCTTGCTTTGCTGCCTTTACTTTTTTTAACCTCCACTGGCAAAGTGCGTTACCTGTACCTTCATGTTCAGTGCACCGCAGCTACTCACTTTTCCTGTCCCTCTGTTTGCGGTTGATGCTGGTTTCTTTAAGGTCCGTTCACACGTGCGTTTTGGTTTCAGTTACATGAATTTTTAAAAAACGCATTACAGCCAGCTGTGTGTGAGGTTATTGCCTTTTGCTGTATTTTTATTTATTATGTGTATTGTGAAGTGTGTTTTTTGGGCGTTGTGGTTGGGCTTTTCCTTTTATTAGTTTTTGTATTGGGGTTGGTGGTTTATTGTGTGGTTTAAGTTATGTTTTGCAGATGTGTTATTGGGCTTGAAGGGTTCACCCCACATCCTCACCGCCAACTCCGGGCGTCGTGCAACCCTCCCCCCCCCCCCCCCGCGCGGGCCCCTGCCCCCCCCCCCCTACTTGCCCTTGGGTTCACTTTGTGTTACAGACGAAATGTTAAACCTACCTTAACTGTGTGTTTGTAAACATATTGTTAACTTTTGTTTTTTGAAAACGCGGAGTGTTGACATAATTGTATAAAGCAAATCACCTCTCCTCAGCTGTGTAATGCATCCAAACTGAACGTTTGAACGCGGCCCAAGCCAATATGCGTTTTTTTTCTAGCATTCTTTGCGTCCTTTGAAAAGCATCAGATTTTGGGGGGGCATATTGATTGCTTTAAATGGTTTTGATAGAGTATTTAACTTGCCTTTTTCTCCTCCTGCGATTTTGAGGTGCATTTTCATTTTGAAAACGCATTGGCTTTATGTTCGCGTTTTGAACATTAGGGAGAAGATACTGCGTTTTTCCCAAATCCAAGAACACCATAGTTACCTACATCAAGTCATTTGCGTCTTAAAACCGCAATTAACATTGAAAAAGGCATGCATTTTCATGTTCGATGACTCGCAAAAAAACACACAAAAAAAACCCGCCATGTTCCACCAGCCTACTACAGCAGGCCTTAAAGCATCTCTATGCCGCCAGCCACCATAAACTCATTAAATGCATCGCGTCTGACGCAGGCAATAACGAATCCATAGATGTACAGGAAAACGCGGAGCAAAACATAACAGAATGCAAGTACAATAATCAAACTTGCCAAACGCATCCAAGACCACAGGACGCAAAAAACGTTAGCTATGGCGCTGCCACTTCACAATACTTTGAAAATAAGTATTCCCCCCCCCCTCCCGCAGCATCTGCCAAACAAGAGAAGAGCAGTCCCAATAAAGCAATGTGAACGACCAGTTAAAGTAGCGTGCTGCAGTTCACCAGTAGACAGGGAGTCCTTGATCTCTTACTCTGTCGGGGATGGTGTTCCAGTCCTTGGGTATCAAACCACATTTTGGATGACTTCTGCGGCAGACGGCCCAATTTCTATAGCAGCGCCGTCATAACCATAGCTTTACAGATCAGAGGGACATATAACACATAATATTACATACAAGTACAAATACAGTCATATGGGACAATGAGAGTGAGGCCCTGATCACAGAGCTTACAGTTTTCCTTTTTGAGGATGAGGGGGTGAAAGCGTACAACAATGAGTTAGGGTCAAGCTACGTATGAGGATGATGGGAAAGGACGTATGGTGAGCTGACACAGAGCTTACTCGAGAAGGGGGCAAGCTTCATTGAGGATGAGGGGTAGGCCCCAGAGCTTACAGTTCTATGAGGATGAGAGGGTGCACAGACTACTATAGAATGAGGGTGGCGCTACGTCTTGAGGATGAGGGGGAGCCAAGAGCTTACAGTCTATGAGGTAGAGGGTGACACCAAGACACTTAAGTCATAGAGAGATCAAGCTTACAGTCCTATGAGGATGAGGTGGCGGACCGATATTACAGTATATGAGAAGTATGAGGGTGATGACAACAAAGCTTAACGTTCTTGAGGATGAGAGGTGTTACACAAGACTACGTCATGAATGAGGGGGCTCTAAGACTACATTATGAGGTAGGGGGGTAGCGACCACAGACTTAACAGTATAGGCAGATAATGCTTAGCATGCTTCCTATGATGATGAGTGAACAGAGTTCGTTGAGAGAGGCCCAAGTCAAGTCTGAGATAGCCAACTATAGTCTATGAGGATTGAGGGTGACACAAAGAGCTTACAGTCTATGGGGATGAGGGTGAATACGAAAGGCTACGTCTATGCAGGTGAGGGGGTGGACAAGGAGCTTACAGTCTATGAGATGAGGGGTGAACACAAGAGCTTTACAAGTCTATGAGGATGAGGAAGGTGACAAAGAGCTTACAGTCTATGAGGGATGAAAGGGGTGACCAAGATCTTTACAGTTATGAGGTGAGGGGGAGACAAAGAGCTTACAGTCTATGAGGATGAGGAGGTGTGACCAGAGCTTAACACTTCATGAGGATGAAGGGTGCAAAGATCTATAGTCTGATGGGGATGAGGAGGGTGTGACACAAGAGCCTACAGTATCGAGGCGAGAGAATGGAGGTAGTAAGACTCCTGTTAATAATCCAATATAGGCCATATACAATGTTGGCCTGTGCTAGATATCGTGAATCAGGGAGGGCTTGCCTGAGTTGTTGTGTCTCCTCTCAAACAGCTGATGTGACTGGAATGCCTTGTAGGAAACCCAGGAGAGGTCAACAATTGTGGAAATCCTATCAGTTAATTTTTTTGTAGTTGGTGCTGCATGCAGGCTTATATCTATGCTGCCTGGTGTAAGGTTGATGAGAACTATTTGTTTAAGTGTTGGTCCTGCAAACCCCCTCATGCTTCACCCCATCATCTAACAGGACGGCTGTGCCTGAAGCGAAAGGCTCAACTTGCCTCATGTGATGGTTCCACCCTGACTATGTTTAAAAAAGAATGGTGAGAAGTATGACCAGCCCCCCAAGACTTGGCCAATTTTTTGGTAGTGTATTACTATAACTAGAGTAGTAGCTCATAAACTCGTATTGATAAAAATGGATACGTAAATGGAATCCGCATCCCCTCCACCAAACACCTACATCATCATCTTCGTCTGTGATTTGTTTTCCATTAACTGACGAAAGGGAAATTCCAAATAACAGCTGCCATGCGACGTCCATCGTGTCACCCCTGCATGCAGCCAGTGGCCCCGCCCGGCCCGTCATCGCCCATGGTCCTGTTATTTCAACAATTCCCATTTAGATCGTATCGGATCAAGACAGAAACTTCAGGACTTGTGAGGGCAAGAGTGGGGGGGGTGAGGATGGTCACCAGTGACGACAGCAGAAGAAAATTTAAGAAAAATCTATCCGTGTTGAAGGACTATCATAAGCAGCGCGAGATCCAAGACCAAGTAATACAACCTAAACCATCCTAAAACAGCACACTAGTTCATGTTGTTTATAGGATTTACCAGTGGGTAAAAATTAGTTTTTCTTCAAAAAACGTGCCACCACATGAACATTGGTGATGATGGTATTTGCGCTCACTGTAGAAATGACTGGAATCTTACTTGCAATACCACATCACATCAGTCAGGGGGGAGCTGTTTTGATGCTTACATAGTGTTTACCACCCCCCTTTCCATCCTTCAGATTTAGTTAATTGGCTTTATTCACTGTTGAACAATATTACATTTCAAATCCAACATAAGTATGTATATTTTTTTCTAAAATTTGCAATTAGATGGGATACAATCATTATAATATATAACATGAAGAAAAGAAGATGAAAGTATAGAAAAAAAATACAAATATGTCCAGTTTATATATGCTGATTATGGTAAAAAAACTCTGAAACAGCCAATCACCAGTGCAGCTCGCCAATCCCCGAGACATGCGCAGTCTTAAGAGCCGCCATTACAGATAGAAAATATGCACAATTCTGATGTTAAAGTGGCCTGTCACCCACACCAAACCTGACAATAAACCCTAAACAAACATTTATAGTACACAGGGGGTGAACTAGGAGAGGCAGGCCCCATAGCAGACTGCTGAATGGGCCCCCTTCCGACTTATAATATACACATCCACTCTATTATTTATATATCTATAATGTATAATTCTTCACTCATAAACACAACAGTTATCTCTTACTCACATAATCACATCATGATGACGACATGGCACATCATAAGTGCCATTAGAGGCGGTAGAGCATATAATACACAACACATTATATGCACCCACACATAATATAACACAAACAGATACACAACACATTAACATTACATAACACATCACATAGATATTGTTAATAACACATTATGCGGTACAAGGTGCAGCATAACATGTATATAACTGGTGCACACTCTCATTCCTAAGTGTCAGTTGGATGTCAGCCCCCCCTAACATGCAGGCCCCATAGCAGCTGCTTTGGCTGCTACCCCTGTAGTTGGCCCCTGGTAGGTGACTGTAATCTTGGTGTAATGGTGAAGACGGTCTCCTGTGTTTGGTGCTTGTTACAAAAAAAAAGACTTTTATTCCCCTCTTTCCAGTCTAGAGCGAGAGTCTTTGTGTCTCAGTCAGCCCCCTTTTCACAGTCTCTATGTCACACAGACAGTTTGCATATTTGGTGCGAACTGACATTTTGGTTGGCGGATCCACAGCAATGTACTCTGCACATGCCACAGAATTTTGGAACCAGGCGCCTGAGGCTGTGACGAGGGCCCGGGGAGGAAGGAGGAGCTTGACTGATCCAAAAGATCTCCCTCCGCTTCCTTGACTGGATCTCAGAAGACAATGATAAAATTAAAGATCTATTTGTCCGAGGAGCAATGCAGAGGGCCCTCTCACCCCCCCCCCTCCGGCGCCGCCAGTCATTGGGCATCCCTTGCAGTGCCGGGGGCCAGGCTGCTCGGGTCCCACAATAGACTGTAACTAATGAATCCATAAGGGCGAGAGGGCTATATGTAAAAATGCCATGAGGGGGCTGTATATATATAACCATGAGGAGTCTGTATATAATGATAACCCATGAGGTGACTGTATATATATATGAGGGCTGTATATAATAAACCATGGGGGGCTGCATATAATACGAATAACCATGAGGGGCTGTATTAAATAACCACTGGGGGTTTATATAAAATCATGATGGGGCGTATATAAATAACTGATGGGGTATATAATATAACCATGAGGGGGCTGCATATAATAACCATGAGGGGCTTAATAATATAAACCACATGGGGCTGTATAATAATATACCACATGGGGGCTGTATAATATCATGATGGCTGTATATAATATAACCATGATGGGGCTGTATAAAATACCATGAGGGGGCGTGCATATAATATAACCATGTGGGGGCTGTATATAATATAACCACATGGGGGCTGTATATAATATAACCATGAGGGGCTGTATATAATATAACCATGAAGGGGCTGTATATAATATAACCATGAGGAGGCTGTATATAATATAACCATGAGGGGCTGTATCATATTACCATGAAGGGGCTGTATATATATAACCATGAGGATGCTGTATAATAATATAACCCAGTGGGGGTTCTATATAAACAATAAAACCAGGTGGCTGTATATAAAATACCATGAGGGCGGCTCATAAAATACCATGAGGGGGGCTTTAATACACTCATGAGGTGCTGTATATATATAACCATGGGGGCTGGATATAATATAACCATGTGGGGGGGCCATATATAAAATAACCCGTGAGGGGCTGTTGAGATGATAAACTAAGGAATATTTTAGGGAACAGGAGATGTTTTAGTTCTGCTATCTGCCCTCCCCTATCCCTGGCACCATACACCCACAGGTAGTCTCCTATAACTATTATTCAGGGAGGTCAAATAATGTGAAAAAGCCTCAGATAATCCTAATGTGTAACCTGCCATCTAGTGGCCACAAGCTGTATAACAATTTCCTTCCAGTGACCCATATTATTTCATTCTGATGAAGCGGTGGCTTTCAGCCAGGGCACTATAATGGACGCATTTATTACCCTTTCTTATAGTCACATTTCCCAGCATTGGGTATTTCTTGCATCATTTGCCATTTAACTCTTTAAGGTCGTAAGTTGAATCCCCCTGGGCACCTCTCTATAATGTCAGGGGAATGACATGGCCCAGAGATGTTGGGTGATATCCGTTCCTTAGAAAACAGGATTGTGATGATGAGTTGTGTGTATCACTTCTCACAGTCATCAGTCTCTTGTATTGATCCTGTGTTTGGGGTTTAGATATGTGAAATAGATGGCTCCATGTCCTGGGTAGTGGCCATGCAAAGTACTAGTCTTGTTAATATGAAGTTAAAGGTAATAGGTCATAATAAAAAAACCATGGAACACACTTTATGTAAAAGTATTATTTTACCAAAACAATACTTTTTTCTACAAAATTACTCTATAAACAACTTTCTTTTTGCAATACAATAGTAATTACGTAGTAATGGCAAATTTTCCGGTACACGTAAGTTCTTAGCTCTAAAACCCTTTTTCACAAACATCCTTTCACCTTGTTCCGCCATCCCAGGAAATTGGGATATTGCCTAGGGCCCGCCTGTCTGCTCCCCCCCTATCCGTACATTACGGTGCAGAGAAGTGGAGGCATCGGGCCAGGGGACGTGGGATTTCCCTGCTACCCTCCTCAAATATCTACTTCTTAGCATGTGACAGAGGTAGCCCCTCCCTTGTCTACCACCCCCTCCCAAGAGTCACATTCAGAGTCCGGCAGAAGAGGAAGCAGACGCTGCAGGGGAAACAGGAAGGTAAGTACCCGGGTTTTTTTGTTTAATACCAGCAACAGAAGGCGAAGAGGGGCCACATTGAAGGATGGAGGACAGGATCCACAATATGAGATGGATGGAGGAGAGAAGGCCACAATAGAGAGGATGATGACAGGAGGCCACAATATGAGAAGATGAAACAGGGCCACAGTATGATAGAAGGACAGTGGCCACAATATACTAGGATGGACATGGGACCACAATATGACTAGGTATGGGATCCAGGGGACACAATATACTAGGATGGGACAGGGGGCCACAATGACTATATGACTAGGAGTGGGGACAGGAGACCACAATATACATGGCGGGAACAGGGGGCAACAATATGAGGAGGTATGGAACGACAGGGGCCACAATGTGAGAAGGATGGAGGATAGGGAGCCACAATATGAAGGGGATGGAAGAGAGAAGGCCACAATGAGAGGAGGATGGATGACAGGAGGCCACAATATGAGAGAGATGGAGAAACGGGGGCCCAGTATGAGGTGATAGGGGACAGTGGGGCCACAATTGACTAGGATGGGACAGGGGGCCACATATGACTAGGATGGGACAGGGGCCACAATATGACTAGGATGGGGCAGGATTACCACAATATGACTAGGATGGGGACAGGAGACCACAATATGAGCATGGCGGGGAACAGGGGGCAACAATATGAGGAGGATGGAAGACAGGGGGCCACAATGTGAGAAGGATGGAGGATAGGGAGCCACAATATGAAGGGGATGGAAGAGAGAAGGCCACAATGAGAGGAGGATGGATGACAGGAGGCCACAATATGAGAGAGATGGAGAACAGGTGTGGTATCCTGTCACCATCCTAGTCATATTGTGGCCCCCTGTCCCATCCTAGTCATATGTGGCCCCTGTCCCATCCTAGTCAATTGTGGCCCCACTGTCCCCTATCCACCTCATACTGGGCCCCCGTTTCTCATCTCTCTCATATTGTGGCCTCCTGTCATCCATCCTCCTCTCATTGTGGCCTTCTCTCTTCCATCCCCTTCATATTGTGGCTCCCTATCCTCCATCCTTCTCACATTGTGGCCCCTGTCTTCCATACTCCTCATATTGTTGCCCCCTGTTCCCGCCATGTATATTGTGGTCTCCTGTCCCCACTCCTAGTCATATAGTCATTGTGGCCCCCTGTCCCATCCTAGTATATTGTGTCCTGCGTCCATACCTAGTCATATTGTGGTCCCTGTCCATCCTAGTATATTGTGGCCCTGTCCTATCTATATACTGTGGGCCCTGTTATCATTTTCATATTGTGGCTCTGTCATCATCCTCTCTATTGTGGCCTTCTCTCCTCATCCCTCATATTGTGGATCCTTCCTCCATCTTCAATGTGGCCCCTCTTCGCCTTCTGTTGCTGGTATTAAACAAAAAAACCCGGTTACTTACCTTCCCTCGTTCCCCTGCAGCAGTCTGCTTCCTCTTCTGCCGGACTCTGAATGTGACTCTGGGAGGGGGTGGCTAGACAAGGGGAGGGGCTACTCTGTCACATGCTAAAAAGAAGTAGATATTTGAGGAGGGTAGCAGGGAAATCCCACGTCCCCTGGCCCCGATGCCTCCACTTCTCTGCACCGTAATGTACGGGATAGGGGGGAGCAGCAGCAGGGCCCTAGGGCAATATCCCAATTTCCTGGGATGCGGAACAGGGGGAAGACGGTGAAAAAGGGGTTGTTAGAGCTAAGAAACTACGTGTACCGGAAAATTTGCCATTACTACGTAATTACTACTTGTATTGCAAAAAGAAAGTTGTTATAGAGTAATTTTGTAGAAAAAAGTATTGTTTTGGTAAAAATAATACTTTTACATAAAAGTTGTTCCATGGTTTTTTTTATTGATGACCTATTACCTTTAACTTCAATATTAACAAGCTCAGTTACTTTGCATGGCCACTACCCAGGACATGGAGCCATCTATTTCATATCTAAACACCACAAGGATCAATACAAGAGACTGATGACTGTGAAGAGTGAATACACACAACTCATCATTCACAATCCATGTTTTCTAAGGAACGGGATATCACCCACATCTCTGGGCCATGTCATCCCTGACATTAATAGAGAGGTGCAGGGGGATTCAACTTAGGACTTAAAGAGTTAAATTGGCAAATGATGGAAGAAATACCCAATGCTGGGAATGTGACTAATAAGAAAGGGATATAATGGTCCATTATAGTGCCCTGGCTGAAAGCCACCGCTTCATCAGAATGAAATAATATGGGTCACTGGAAGGAAATTGTTATACAGCTTGGGCCACTAGATGGCAGGTTACACATTAGGATTATTGAGGCTTTTTCACATTATTTGACCTCCCTGAATAATAGTTATAGGAGACTACCTGTGGGGTAATGGTGCCAGGGATAGGGGCAGGGCAGATAGCAGAACTAAAACAGTTCCCTGTTCCCTAAAATATTCCTAGTTTATCATCTCAAACAGCCCCCACGGGTATTTTATATATGGCCCCCACATGGTTATATTATATCAGCCCCCATGGTATATATATACAGCCTCTCATGGTTATATATAAGCCCCCTCATGGGTATTTTATTGCAGCCCCCTCATGGTATTTTATATACAGCCACTCATGGTTTATTTTTATAAAACCCCCACGTGGTTATATTATTTACAGCCATCCTCATGGTTATATATATACAGCCCCTTCATGGTATATTAATACAGCCCCTCATGGTTATATTATATACAGCCTCTCATTGGTTATATTTATATACAGCCCCTCATGGTTATATTATATACAGCCCCTCATGGTTATATATATACAGCCCCCATGGTGGTTATATTATACAGCCCCCACATGGTTATATTATATGCAGCCCCCTCATGGTATATTTATACAGCCCCATCATGGTTATATTATATACAGCCATCATGATATTATACAGCCCCCATGTGGTATATTATATACAGCCCCCATGTGGTTTTATATTATAAAGCCCCCTCATGGTTTATTATATGCAGCCCCCTCATGGTTAATTATATAAGCCCCATCATGGTTATATTATATACAGCCCCATCATGGGGATTTTATATAAACCCCCAGTGGTTATTAATACAGCCCCTCATGGTTATTCATTATATGCAGCCCCTCCATGGTTTATTATATACAGCCCCTCATATATATACAGTCCCTCATGGGTTATTTATATACAGACTCCTCATGGTTATATATATACAGCCCCCTCATGGATTTTTACATATAGCCCTCTCGCCCCTTATGGATTCATTAGTTACAGTCTATTGTGGGACCCGAGCAGCCCTGGCCCCGGCACTTGCACAGGTATGCCCAATGCTGGCGGCGCCCTGGAGGGGGTGAGAGGGCTCTCTGCATTGCTGCCTCGGCACAAAATAGACTTTAATTCTTATCATTGTCTTCTGAGATCCAGTCAAGGAAGCGGGGAGATCTTTTGGATCAGTCAAGCTCCTCCTTCCTACCCCGGGCCCTCGTCACAGCCCTCAGGCCCATGGTTCCAAAATTCTGTGCATGTGCAGTAGAATTGCTGGATCCGCCACCAAAATGTCAGTTGCACCAAATAGCAAATGCTGTGTGACATAGAGACTGTGAAAAGGGGGGCTGACTGGACACAAAAGACTCTCGCTCCTAGACTGGAAAAGATGGGGAATAAAAGTCTTTTTTTTGTAAAAGCACCAAACACAGGAGACACCGTCTTCACCATTACACCAAGATTACAGTCAACCTAAAGGGGCCAGACTACAGGGGTAGCAGCCAAAGCAGCTGCTATGGGGCCTGCATGTTAGGGGGGGCTGACATCCAAACTGACACTAAGAATGAGAGTGTGCACCATTAATACATGTTATGCTGCACCTTGTACAGCATAATGTGATTATAACATATATGTATGTGATTGATTTATGCTGTATGTGTGTGTATCTGTTTGTGTATAGATGTGTGGTGTGCATATAATGATGTGTATATATGCTCTACCGTCTAATGGCACGTATGTGTGTATATGTGATGTGTATATGTGTATGTGAGTAAGAGGATAAATGTGTGTGTAGAGTGAAGAAATTTATACAGTATAGGTATATAAATATAATGAGTGTAATGTGTATATTATAAGCAGGAAGGGGGCCCCATTCAGCAGTCTGCTATGGGGCCTGCCTCTCCTAGTTACACCCCTGGTACACTATAAATGTTGTTTAGGTTTATTGTAAGGTTTGTTGGTGACAGTGCCCTTAACATCAGAATTGTGCATTTTTGTATCTGTAATGGCGGCTCTTAAGACTGGCGCATGTCCCGGGAGAGGCGGAGCTGCACTGTGATTGGGCGTTTAAGAAGTTATTTTTACCCCTTAAAAGTAGCATATAAAACTGGAAATATTTGTATTTTTTTTCTATACTTTTCATCTTCTTTTCTTCAATGTTAATATATATATATAATTTGTATCCACCATCTAATTGCAAATTTTTAGAAAAAAAATAACATACTTATGTTGGATTTGAAATGTAATAGTTATGTAAAGTGAAATAAAGCCCATTACTAAATCTGAAAGGAATGGAAAGGGGGGGTGTGGTAAAACACTAATGTAAATCCAAAAACAGCTCCCCCTGACTGAGGGTGTGTGTGGTATTGCAAGTAAGATCCATCATTTCTAACAGCTGAGCTGCAAATACCAGCACTCACCAATGTCATGTGTGGCACTGTTTTTGGAAGAAAAACTATATTTTATACCACTGGTAAATCCCTATAAAACAGACATGTAGTGCTTGTTTTAGGTGGTTTAGGTTGTATGTACTTGGTCTTGGATCCTCGCCTCTTAGTATTCCTTAACTACGTATAGATTTTCTTTTAAATTTCTTGCTGTCAGTCACTGTGACCATCCTCACCCCCCCCCCATGTGCCTCAACAAGTCCTGAGAAGTTTCATTCTTGTCCGATACATCATAAAATGGGAATGTTGAAATAACAGAGACCTGGGCGATGACGGGCCGGGGCGGGCCACGGGACTGGCATGCAGGGTGACACGATGGACGCCATGGCAGCTGTTATTGGAATTTCCCTTCGTCAGTTAATGGAAAACAAATACACGAAAGATGATGATGGAGGTGTTGGTGGAGGTGATGCGATTTCATTTACGGATCCATATTTACTCAATAAGTTGTATGGAGGCTATACTCATAGTATAGTAATACACATACCCAAAAAAATGCCAAGTCTTGGGGGCTGGCATTACTTCTCACCATTCTGGGACAACATAGTCAGGGGTGAACCATCCATGAGGCAAGTTGAGCCTTTCGCTTCAGGCAGCAGCGCCTGTAGCAGTGATGGGGTGAAGCATGAGGGGGTGAGGACCAACACTTAAAAATAGGTTTCACACCTACTCAGCATAGATATAAACACTCATGCAAACCCATCTACCAAAAAACTAACTGATAGGATTTCCACAATGTGACCTTCCTGGGTTCTACAAGCTTCCAGTCATCAGCTGTTGGAAGACAAACATCAGCAAGCGCCTTTCACACTAGCGCCAACATTGTATATGGCTATTGTATTATTACAGGAGTCTATACCCCATTCTCATCCTCATAACTGTAGCTTTGTCACACCCTCCATAGCTTGCTCTTTCACCCCTGTCATCCTCATGAGTTAGCTCTCGTGTCACCTCCTCATCCTCATAGACTGTAAGCTCTTGTGTCTCCTCATCATAAGACGTAGATCTTGGTCACCCCTTTCATCCTCATAGACTGTAAGCTCGTGTGTCACCTCCTATCCTCATAGACTGTAAGCTCTTGTGTCACCCCTCATCTCATGACTGTAAGCTCTTTGTCACCCCTCACCTCATAGATCGTAAGCTCTTGTGTCCACCTCATCCTCATAGACTGTAAGCTCTTGTGTCACCCTCAATCCTCATAGACTATAAGCTCATTGTGTCAACATCCATCTCTCATAGAAGATGTAAGCAATCGTGCATACTTTACGCTCTACTATATCATAGACTCTGTAAGTATCTTGTGTCAACCCCCTCATCCTCATAGACTGTAAGCTCTTGTGTCACCCCCTCATACTTCCATATACTGTAAGCCTTTGGTCCGCCCCTCATCCTATAGACTGTAAGCTCTTGTGTCGCCTCCTCATCTCATAGACTGTAAGCGTCTGTGGTCACCCTCTCACCTATATAGACTGTAAGCTCTGTGCTCCCCCTCATCCTCAAGACTGTAAGCTGTGTCGCCACTCCTCTTCCTCATAGACGTAAGCTCGTGTGTCACCCTCTCATCCTCATAGACTGTAAGCTCTTGGGCGCCTCCCCTCATCTCATAGACTGTAAGCTCTTGTGTCACCCCCATCCTCATAGACTGTAAGCTCTTGTGTCAGCCTCACTCATAGACTGTAAGCTCTTGTGTCACCATCATCCTCATAGACTGTAAGCTCTGTGTCACCCTAATCCTCCATTAGCTGTAAGCTCTTGGGTTCACCCCCTCATCCTCATAAGACTGTAAGCTCTGTGATCAGGGCCCTCACTCTATTGTCCCATATGACTGTTTGTACTCTGTAATGTAATATTATGTGTATATGTCCCCTATGATCTGTAAAGCTATGGAATATGACGGCGCGCTATAGAAATGTGGGCCGTCTGAGACGAAGTCATCCAAAATGTTGGTCTGATACAAGGACTGAACACCATACACCGACAGGAGTAAGATGATGCAAGGACTCCCTGTCTACTGGTGAACTGCAGCACGCTACTTATAAACTGGCGTTCCATTGCATTTAGGCATGCGCTTCTTTGTTTGGCGATGATGCTGCGGGAATACATTATTTTCAAAGTATTGTGAAAGTGCAGCGCCATAGCTACGTTTTTTGCGGTCCTGTGCGTCTGGGATGCCGTTTGGCAAGTTTGATTTATTGTACTTGCATTTTGTATTGCTCGCGTTTTCCTGTACAGTGCTATGGATTTCGTATTGCCGCGTCAGACGGATGCATTTAATGGAGGTTTCTGGTGGGCGGCATAGAAGATGCTTTTGCCTGGTATAGGCTGGTGGAACATGGCTGTTTTGTTTGTGTTTTTGTTGCGATATCGAACGCATTGAAAATGCATGCCTTTTTCAATGTTAACTTGCGGGTTTAAGACGCAATGTGATGTACGGTAACTTGGTCTCTTGGAATTTGGAGAAAAACGCAGTATCTCTCTCCCTAAGTTTCAAAAGCAGAACATAAAACGCATGCGTTTTCAAAAATGACAAATGCACCTCAAAATCGCAGGGGAGAAAAGGCAAGTTAGAATACTCTATCCAAAAACCCATTTAAAGCCAATATTGCAAAATGATGCGTTTTTCAAGGACGCAAAAAATGCTAGAAAAAAAACGCATCATTGGCCTTGGGCGCGTTCAACGTTGCATTGGATGCATTACACAGCTGAGGAGAGGTGATTTGCTTTATTACATTATTGTCAAATTGCGTTTTCAAAAAACAAAAGTTAACAATATGTTTACAAACACACAGTTAAGGTAGGTTTAACATTTCGTCTGTAACACAAAGTGAACCCAAGGGCAAGTAGGGGGGGGGGGGCAGGGGCCCGCGCGGGGGGGGGGGGGGGAGGGTTGCACGACGCCCGGAGTTGGCGGTGAGGATGTGGGGTGAACCCTTCAAGCCCAATAACACATCTGCAAAACATAACTTAAACCACACAATAAACCACCAACCCCAATACAAAAACTAATAAAAGGAAAAGCCCAACCACAACGCCCAAAAAACACACTTCACAATACACATAATAAATAAAAATACAGCAAAAGGCAATAACCTCACACACAGCTGGCTGTAATGCGTTTTTTAAAAATTCATGTAACTGAAACCAAAACGCACGTGTGAACGGACCTTAAAGAAACCAGCATCAACCGCAAACAGAGGGACAGGAAAAGTGAGTAGCTGCGGTGCACTGAACATGAAGGTACAGGTAACGCACTTTGCCAGTGGAGGTTAAAAAAAGTAAAGGCAGCAAAGCAAGCTAAGGCCGGGGAACGTGTGCGTTTTGGTGGCATTTTTGCTGCTTTTAAAAAGCATGAAAACGACTGCATTTTTACGTATACGCATTTTCAAGGTTATATTATATGCAGCCCCCTCATGGTTATATTATATACAGCCCCCTCATATTATATACAGTCCCCTCATGGGTATATTATATACAGACTCCTCATGGTTATATTATATACAGCCCCCTCATGGATTTTTTACATATAGCCCTCCTCGCCCCTTATGGATTCATTAGTTACAGTCTTATGTGGGCCCCCGAGCAGCCCTGGCCCCCGGCACTTGCACAGGTATGCCCAATGCTGGCGGCGGCCCTGGATGGGGGGTGAGAGGGCTCCTCTGCATTGCTGCCTCGGCACAAAATAGACTTTAATTTCTTATCATTGTCTTCTGAGATCCAGTCAAGGAAGCGGGAGATCTTTTGGATCCAGTCAAGCTCCTCCTTCTCCTACCCGGGCCCCTCGTCACAGCCCTCAGCCCCATGGTTCAAAAATTCTGTGCATGTGCAGTACATTGCTGGATCCGCCCAAAATGTCAGTTGCACCACATATGCAAATGCTGTGACATAGAGACTGTGACAAAGGGGGGCTTGACTGGACACAAAAGATCTCTCGCTTCCTAGACTGGACAATGATGGGGAATAAAAGTCTTTTTTTTGTACCAAAGCACCAACACAGAGGACACCGTCTTCACCATTACACCAAGATTACAGTCACCTACAGGGGCCAGACTACAGGGGTAGCAGCCAAAGCAGCTGCTATGGGGCCTGCAATGTTAGGGGGGGCCTGACATCCAAACTGACACTAAAGAATGAGAGTGTGCACCATTATATACATGTTATGCTGCACCTTGTACAGCATAATGTGTATATAACATATACTGTATGTGATGTATTTATGCTGTATATGTGTGTGTATCTGTTTTGTGTATATGATGTGTGGTGTGCATATAATGTATTTGTGTATATATGCTCTACGCCTCTATATGGCACTGTATGTGTGTATATGTGATGTGTATATGTGTATGTGAGTAAGAGTATAAATGTGTGTGTATGAGTGAAGAAATTTATACAGTATAGGTATATAAATATATATGAGTGTAATGTGTATATTATAAGCAGGAAGGGGGCCCCATTCAGCAGTCTGCTATGGGGCCCTGCCTCTCCTAGTTACACCCCTGGTTACCTATAATGTATTGTTTAGGTTTTATTGTAAGGTTTTGTGGTGACAGGTTCCCTTTAACATCAGAATTGTTGCATTTTCTGTATCTGTAATGGCGGCTCTTTAAGACTGGCGCATGTCCCGGGAGAGGCGGAGCTGCACTGTGATTGGGCTGTTTCAGAAGTTATTTTTACCCCTTAAAAGTAGCATATAAAACTGGAAATATTTGTATTTTCTTTTCTATACTTTTCATCTTCTTTTCCTTCAATGTTAAATATATATATATATATTTGTATCCACCATCTAATTGCAAATTTTTAGAAAAAAAATAACATACTTATGTTGAATTTGAAATGTAATAGTTATGTACAGTGAAATAAGCCCATTACTAAATCTGAAAGGAATGGAAAGGGGGTAAACACTAATGTAAATCCAAAAACAGCTCCACCCCTGACTATGGGTAGTGTGTGGTATTGCAAGTAAGCTCCATTCATTTCTATACAGCTGAGCTGCAATACCAGCACTCACCAATGTTCATGTGTGGCACTGTTTTTTGGAAGAAAAACTATATTTTATAACCACTGGTAAATCCCTATAAAACAGACATGTATGTGCTTGTTTTAGGTTGGTTTAGGTTGTATGTACTTGGTCTTGGATCCTCCGCCTCTCTTAGTATCTCCTTCAACTACGTATAGATTTTTCTTAAATTTCTTGCTGTCAGTCACTGTGACCATCCTCACCCCCCCCCCATGTGCCTCAACAAGTCCTGAGAAGTTTCATCTTGTCCGATACATCATAAAATGGGAATGTTGACAAATAACAGAGACCTGGGCGATGACCGGGCCGGGGCGGGCACTGGTGACTGGCATGCAGGGTGACACGATGGACGCCATGGCAGCTGTTATTGGAATTTCCCTTCGTCAGTTAATGGAAAACAAATACACCGAAAGATGATGATGGAGGTGTTGGTGGAGGTGATGCGATTTCCATTTACGGATCCATATTTTACTCAATACAGTTGTATGGAGGCTAATACTCATAGTATAGTAATACACATACCCAAAAAAATGCCAAGTCTTGGGGGCTGGCTCATTACTTCTCACCATTCTTGGACAACATAGTCAGGGGTGAACCATCCATGAGGCAAGTTGAGCCTTTCGCTTCAGGCAGCAGCGCCTGTAGCAGTGATGGGGTGAAGCATGAGGGGGTGCAGGACCTAACACTTAAAAATAGTGTCTCTTCACACCTTACCGCAGCATAGGATATAAACACTTCATGCAGAACCCATCTACCAAAAAACTTAACTGATAGGGATTTTCCACAATTGTTGACCTCTCCTTGGGTTTCCTACAAGGCATTCCAGTCAATCAGCTGTTGGAAGAGACCACAACACTCAGGCAAGCGCCTCTTCACTGATTACTAAGCACAGCGCCATACATTGTATAGTGGCTGTAATTGGTATTACAGGAGTATTACTACCCCATTCTCATCCTCATAGACTGTAGGCTCTTGTGTCACCCCCTCATCCTCATAGACTATAAGCTCTTGTGTCACCCCTTCATCCTCATAGAGTGTAAGCTCTTGTGTCACCTCCTCATCCTCATAGACTGTAAGCTCTTGTGTCTCCCCCTCATCCTCATAGACTGTAAGCTCTTGTGTCACCCTCTCATCCTCATAGACTGTAAGCTCTTGTGTCACCTCCTCATCCTCATAGACTGTAAGCTCTTGTGTCACCCCCTCATCTTCATAGACTGTAAGCTCTTGTGTCACCCCCTCACCCTCATAGACTGTACGCTCTTGTGTCACCCCTCATCCTCATAGACTGTAAGCTCTTGTGTCACCCCCTCATCCTCATAGACTATAAGCTCTTGTGTCACCTCCTCATCCTCATAGACTGTAAGCTCTTGTGTCACCCCCTCATCCTCATAGACTGTAAGCTCTTGTGTCGCCCCCTCATCCTCATAGACTGTAAGCTCTTGTGTCACCCCCTCATCCTCATATACTGTAAGCTCTTGTGTCGCCCCCTCATCCTCATAGACTGTAAGCTCTTGTGTCGCCCCCTCATCCTCATAGACTGTAAGCTCTTGTGTCACCCTCATATGAGCATGGCGGGGAACAGGGGGCAACAATATGAGGAGGATGGAGGACAGGGGGCCACAATGTGAGAAGGATGAAGGACAGGGGGCCACAATATGAGGAGGATGGAGGTCAGGGGGCCACAATATGAGGTGGATAAAGGACAGAAGTACAGAAAGCTCAGACATTATAAGCTTGGGGAGATAAATAAAAGTGGAGGACCAAATGTAAGGGAAGGATACAATTAAAGAGGGGAATTAGATGTTGTAAAATTGCATTAGGGGTTATTATATGGGTCCATTGGGAGGTTGGCCAAGGGAAGGGGGCATCATATTTTGTGGGGCCATTAAGGTCAATATTATACTATGCTATACTATCACTATATTCTATCTTAAGGACACAGATACAACTGAATTCAGGAAGAAGGACCAGGCAGTATTCGTATGCAAGTTGCACATCAGTCATAGAAAGCTAAGGTTGGTCATCATAGACTGTAAGCTCTTGTGAGCAGGAACCTCTCTGTATGACAATGTTCTTACTGTGTAATGTCTTACTTTGTTTGTTTCATGTCCCCTATGATTTGTAGAGCTCTCTGGAATATGATGGCTCTATAGAAATATTAAGATTATTATTTTTTTTTTTTTTAATTATTATTATTATTATATCTTGTGCTTCTGGTAGCCCTGTTACAGCAGATCAGTTACATCCTGGAAGGAATGTCGGAGCCTCCTGTTACATTTGACACTTGGAAAACAGGAATCTTGGTGAGGTCAGGATTCAGTGTATTGTATTCCTATGTACATTTGAGAATATCTTGTGGGAGGACAAGGCGGACAATTACTATATTGTGTAGATAAAGCCAGGCTTCTATATCGGGAGCAATATCTGCCCCCATCAGTGTCACATTAGGAGTGGATGACATCTTCTGCGTCCAGTGTTGACATGTGACTTTCAGAAGATGATAATTTTCCTTTGAAGCACTAGCATAATAAACATGACTTGAATCTGATGTACAGGAATGTGTTCGGGATCTGCAGCCCCAAAGCTTAAAAGAATTGGTGCACGGCCCTAAAGTGGAAAATTGTCGGAACGGACTCCACATTCATGTAGGTGAAATAGAAGTTGGTCCACCAGCTTTTTGTTGGTCTCATTGGGGGTCATTTACTAAGGGCCCGATTCGCGAATTTCCCGACGTGTTACCTGAATATTTCCGATTTGCGCCAATTTTCCCTATATTGCCCCGGGTTTTTTGCCGCACGCGATCAGATTGTGCCGCATCGGCGCCGGCATGCACGCAACGGAAATTGGGGGATGTGGCTGAACAATAACCCGACGGATTCGGAAAAACCGCCGCATTTTAAAAATAATTAAAAAAGTGTCATGGGACACGCACTCCAGTGTGTTCCGATGCTCTTCAGCACAGCAGCGACACCTGGTGGACGGCGGAGGAACTACCTTAGTGAATCGCCAGAAGATCTGAATCCACCGCAGAGAACGCGCCGCTGGATTGCGAATGGACCAGGTAAGTAAATCTGCCCCATTATGTGCCAAAAATTGTGTCATGGACCAAGAAGCGTAGGAAGAATGTCGGGAGTCAAAAGCTGCGCCCTAGATGAGCAACAAAAAAAAAGAGAAGCAAAATTGTGGAGGCGACAAATCATAAAGATGGCGCACAAGGCGCTTTAACAAAAAATAAAATAGAAACCTGCCAAATAGACTTTCGGAAGACAATAGTAATTACCCCCAATGAGTGATGCTTCCTCGTAACAGACCGCAATGACCAGTGATATAGCGTCCTCTATTCATGTGAATGGAGCTGAGCTGTAATACCAGGCACAGCCACCGTACAATGTATGGCACAAGCGTGAATAAGCCACAAGACTACAATTCTTCTCACAGCTGAGGGAATTCAGCCATTCATTATACTCAGTACCGGAGGTTCAGGACCTGACGGATATGTTTGTGGATTATCTGACAATCCATATACATATTAGTAATAAGTGTATCCTATAATAAGTGAATGTGTGGGAACGACCTGTAAGGAGAGGGACCGCACCCTGCGGCCTGGAACTGTCTATAGCAAAGCACACAAGGTGCAGGGACAGGTGCAGATCCTGCTGAGGGTGCGGTGACACATGTACAGCTGATCTGCAAACACCGCAGGACCAGGGACTACTGTAACCCTTTACTGTACAGACACAGTAATACACCAATACCCGGTATTAGACTCAAGTGTGGTGGCCACACTCGTCTACTCTACCTATGTCTACATTATCTATGAGCTTAGGACCCCCTCTATGTCCTCAGGACCCGCTCTATGTCCTGAGGACCCAACCTGCCTATGCCTTCAGGTCCCAACCTGTGTATGTCCTCAGGACCCCTCTATCTATGTCCTCAGGACCCGCTTTATCTATGTCCTCAGGACCCGCTTTATCTATGTCCTCAGGACTCGCTCTGTGTATGTCCTCAGGACCCGCTCTGTCTATGTCCTCAGGACCCGCTCTATGTCCTCAGAACCCGCTCTATGTCCTCAGGACCCGCTCTATGTCCTCAGGACCCGCTCTATGTCCTGTGAACCCGCTCTATGGGAGATTTATCATAAGTCTCTTAGAGCAGAACTGTTCTAGTTGCCCATGGCAACCAATCAGACCTCAGCTTTCATCTCCCTACAGCTGTTTATAAAATTGAAGCTGAGCTCTGATTGGTTTCAATGGGCAACTAGAACAGTTTTACCTCAGAAACTTGATGATAAATCTCCCCCTATGTCCTCAGGCCCACTCTTTCTTTGTCTTTCGGACCCGCTCTATGTCCTCAGGATCCACTCTATGTCCTGGGGACTCACTCTTTCTATGATCTGAGGACCCACTTTGCTATATCCCAAGGACCTGCTCTATGTCCTGTGGATCCACTCAGTTAGTGTCCTCAGGACCTGCTAAATGTCTGTCTATTTCCTGAGGATCCAATCTGTCTATGATCCCGATGAGGATGAGGGACCCGGTAAGGACCTACTCTGTCAATATTTTAAAGACTCAATGGGGGAGATGTATTAATGTCTGGGTCTTTAGACCAGTGCAGAGTACAACTAGACAGATCTCTGCTGTGCCAGAGTGATCCCTGTGTCTGATGCTGGATGATGGATCTGGTGCAGTATAAGACTGGGGGGTCGCACTTTGCACCTCCTGCTAGTTGGTCTAGTTTGTTGCGCCACAATATTAAATTTTCTGGCTCACAGACTGAATTGTTTTGGTGCACCCTGTTATTTTCTGTCCGGTCATTCCCCCTAGTTACCAAGGGCACAGAAGTTGGGGAACTGCCTAAAAATAGTCTAAAACCTTCAATAAATGTGGCGCACAACATTATAGGTGCTAATTACTCCAGTATTCTGACCTAGATAGAGTGATACATCTCCCCCAATTTGTCCTAAGGACCCACTCTAAGAGACCTATTCGACGTAGTAGTAATATTGATGACTCCTAAGATTATTATTATTATTATTATTATTATTATTATTATTATTACACACCTTTTCTACATTGCTTTATTCTATGGAAGCTTTGAGGAGAAGAACAAAATGTATTTACAGATTTGAATGGTTGCCATATACATCAGGTGGTAGGTAGAAGTTCTTATTGATTAAAAGGAACCTGTCATCAGCAACTGGACTAATAAACTACTACTAGTATATCGTGAGGCAGTGTAACACCTTCTAGTTTTGTTATTTTCATGACCCAGTGTGGTGGCATCATCCAGAAAATCTGCTTTGAAGTGAGATGTAAATTGGTTGTATAAAGTCAAGGAGGCGGAGATTATAACACTGAAGTCAGGATGAGGAGCTCTGAGCCTCCTCCTCTGTGATTGACATCATGCTTGGACTTCAGGAGATCTGGTTTGTGATGTCTCTGGATGCAGGAGCATCAATTACAGTGAAGGGGCTTTCTGAGGAAGAGAGAGCTTGACTTCAGAGTTAAAACTCCGCCTCCTTGACTTTATACCAAAAGTTTACATCTCACTTCAAAGCTGAATTTTATGGATGATGCTACCACACTGGGTCATGAAAGTAACATCTGGAAGTTGTTCAGCTGCCTGGCAGCATACCGGTAGTGGTTTATTAAGTCAATTTCTGCTCACATGTTCCCTTTAAAATATTGTATTATGTCACAGTTATATTAGTCTTTATGCATGGGCTTTATACCTCTCCTCTGTATCCATCACTCAAAAATATTTGCATCAGACATTCACACAGCAGAACTTTGCATCAGTATTTGCAAACCAAAAGTGTTCCCCTGCCTCTCATGTCGGGCTCCTCCGTGCACCAGTCATCCCAGCTGGCAGGTTCCCTTTAATGTGATCATTATAATATGTGGAAATAATTCAGTCCTGTCTGGTTTAGGGAAGAAGCTGCTATCTTCAGCTTATGGCAACTTCCTCTCTGGTAACCATCTTTACCTCTACTTCATGGAAAGTTAAAGGGATTATCCACTAAGAATAGTATTTATTGTTAAATTCAGTAATTTTTTTTGTAATCACACTTATATCCCAAGATATTCCAGGGATTATCTTGAAATGGCGCCCCCTGTTGTTTCTATTGAACAGACTTCCTGTGCATAATAATCAGAAAGATATATAACTTAGCTTAATTACTACATAACTACAGAATCTAGGTGCATCCCTTTAAGTTTGCATACATGGTTTCCACGTGGGTCTTTAAACCAGAATATGGGGACAGCCAAGAAGCTCCACTACACTCTTTAAGATAATTTACAGCATGAAATAAGTACAAATCAGCTTTTAAAATTGTGTTAATAAGTCTGAAAGGGCTCCTGGAAGTGTAACCAGAGCCCCCCCCCCCCCATGCTATAGCTTCATAGGCTGTTACACTGTTTATCCCTCCTCCCTAAGCACTTCCCCCCTCCTTCTGCCTGATGTAATCTCACTTCAACAGAGGAAGTTTCAGAGCAAGCAGTGGGAGGTGGAAGGGCACAGTGTAATAGCCTGTGAATCTGCAGTATAGAGGGGTTCTGGTAACACCCCAAAATGCCCTTTGGGCTCATTTGCATAATTAAAATGTTGATTTTAGAAGGTAGGAAGCCACGAAGAACAAATATAAGAACATTACCACAGTC
The DNA here is from genome assembly GCA_019512145.1 of Engystomops pustulosus. Classification (NCBI taxonomy): domain Eukaryota; kingdom Metazoa; phylum Chordata; class Amphibia; order Anura; family Leptodactylidae; genus Engystomops; species Engystomops pustulosus. The sequence goes on from CM033644.1 coordinate 13,826,500, forward strand.
ACGGTTTATTATGCTTGAGTTTATTTTAGATTTCCTTAAGGATTGCATATTTGGTAGGCTCGCAATCCCTCCTCTTAAACCTGGACTAATTATGACTTCCTACCATTGACATACAAAGGAGGGATCACTGTGTATGTGCAAAGCCCTCAACGTTCAGATATCCATCCAGGATAGTCTAGACCATCCAATATCGGATCCGACACCCCATCCCACAACCAATTATTTTCTGGAAGGGAATTATGCTTCACAGGCCAGTGGTGTCATGTCCATTCATCACATGACCTGTTCTATTCAAGCAAAATGAGGCTGAACTGCAATACCAAGCACGGCCACTATACAAAGTATGGCACTGTCCTTAGCAAAGATAGTAAAGAAACCGCAGTGTTTATCTTACTCTACTGATCCTGGAATCCCTCTCTAAGCATATTTTCCTCCGTTTCCGAGAGTGTGAAAAGTGTTACATTTTTGTAGAAGTCTCTCATACATTCCAGGAGTGAAGTATGTGTATATATGACAGTGTATAGGATGCTATAAAGCTTTATCACTACCAAGCCATAGCCACACCACATGCATCCATATACATGGATATTTTGCTGCTTAACCATAGTATAGTAATAATACCTATACCTATCAGTGTAAATATACAATAACCTGACACACTGTAACGAGATCTGCACCTGTGGACATGATCAGGACAGGTTTTTAGCCTGCAAATCAAAGCAACAAAGATTGTTCTAACAGTGAAGTGTTTTGATCTGTTGAGTGTATGGACCCTTCAGACAGAGTCTGGATTTCAGAGAGTGAGGGGTGTGTAATTCACTACCTTAAAGGGGCATTGGACTGGTTAACTTTTTAGAAAAAGGGCAAAATAGGTAAAATAAAATTAAAGTAACATTAGACCGATCCCCATACATTGACGTTCTGTTGTTTCTTAGGTCTCTACTTCCTTGTCCATCTTTACGCAGAGGAAATGGCTACTTTGCCACTTCCTGTAGGGGGGGGGACACCTCGCCTGCTGATTGGCTGAGAGGTTTTTAGGGGGAATTGAGGTACTGGAAGAAAGTAAAGGGCTTTCATACACATTAGATAGGATGACAAAATCCTAAAGCTCCACCATATTATCAAATTCCCTTTCCTTCCATTTGTTTGTTATCAGAAGGTCGCAGATAAAACAAAGGCATCTTCTGTACTTCATAGGTCGGGGTCGGGGTCCGTCCTGTGGTGGGGCAGTGACTGGAGAACTGGCCTAAGGGGAACGGGGCAGAAGACAGGGTGTCTATGGAGGTCTGCGCTCAGTGATAGCATTGTATCGTTTATTAGATTACTAGTCCCCGCTGCAGATTATAATGCGCCATTGTCTGACTTCAAGGGCAGCTCCAGTTACACATATCCCAAAATAATTCTGATGTATAACTTGTGAGTGAAAAGTAACTACTTCAGCTCATCGTGTCATATTCCTGTCGTACTCCTCATATTATATTATTATGTGTCTATAATCCAAAAAATTGGGACAACGAGACCACAGTCACATCACATCCCCTCACCATTTTGATACCCTGGGGAGGGCAAAATCCCATGTGTGGCCACATGTAGGGGACCCAAAGAGTTTCTCAGCCCATCAGTATAATATACAATATATGATAGTCCCTGTATAAAACACAGAGGTAAATACACATTACTGCCCCCCTTAATCCTCCCTCTGCACCCCCTACATCCATGTATATTTTGTATCAGACCCTAGGGTCCTCTAATTACATGTATGAGCTCATCTGCAGCTGGACCAGTGAGGGGCACACTCATCCATAAGGGGCCCAGAATTTTTAATACTATTCAGCCCCCCCCCCCCCCCCAAATGAATATGGGTAAACCTATAAACCTTATGTCCCAAAAGTCCCATTTACTGAAGCAATTCAAGAGGAGGGGGGGAGATCCTGATAGTCAACTATTTAATTTCCTATTTCTTTAACAAAAAAGTTCCATCACATGTGCCAATGCAGGTAAATAGATGTAGCATAGATGTTATATTAGAACGACTTCATAAATCACAAGAATTTTGCTAATAGAAGTGAGTCACATCTCATTAAAGGGACTGTATTTAGTCTTTAACCCTATGTACAAGTTAGGGGTATAGGTGTCATATTGCTGGGGGTCCAACTGAAAAGCCCCCCCAGTAATCAGCGGAATGTCCTATTAGTTTGTATGTTCTCTCAGCGTTTGTGTGTGTTTCCTCCCGGTCCTCCGGTTTCCTCCCACACTCCAAAACATACTGGTAGGTTGATTAGATTGTGAGCCCCATGGAGACAGGGACTGATTTGGCAAACTCTGTGCAGCGCTGTGTAATCTGTGTGCGCTATATAAATAAAGGAATTATTATATGATATTATATTGTACATTACGTTTATAATACTGTACTGATGCAGCAGAGCTGAGTTTGTCATTAAGTTTATTAAGTTATATTGACGGAGTAACCAATATTGATACGTTGCCTGTAACGATCTGCAAATACAATGTATATAATCTACAGCATAAAAGTAATGTGATAATATAATATAGTCAGCATCATCATACAACATGACTGTGCACATAGCAGCGCTGTATAGGAATCGCAGAGAGGGTCTTACTCACCCACTGCAGGGCTTGGGTTGTATGGGTGCCTCAGGCTGAGCCTTCTTCCTTTGGGACAGTGCAGCCCCCATAGTGATGGCAGGGGGTCCCCCAGGCTGTGGTTCCCTGTAGGAGCTATAAGCTGCAGTGAGGATGTGGCTGCATTGCAGGGAGGGTGAGAAGACGCTGCTGTCAGCTCCGCCAATGACAGCTCCCTGCCCTAACCTGCCAGCTTAACCCCTGCTGCACTTCCCCATCCACATACAGGTCATTCCCAGCATTTCCACCTGTAACACTTCCTCCACAAACTTCTGAGAATTAAAGGGAAAACCAAGAGCAGTGATCCCTTTAATGGATACTCCCGTCTTATCATGCGGTTGTATCACAGTCTATGGTATTAGTGATCACATGTTAGGTTTCCCTAGGAAGGGGTTTAAAATAAGTCATAGAAAGAAAAATATTATAAAAGCTAATATTTGCACCCCAAATTCAAAGCCACAAGATGAAGCATGTAATGAGACGGCTAAGGGATTGTTTTTCAGATTTTTTTTCCAGCTTCTCAGTATTATATAATGGTTCATTTAACAAAGTTATTAGGAAGTACAATTCCTCCCGCAGAAAACGAGACCTCGTACGTCTCTGTAAACGGAAATAAGTAAAAAAAGTTATGGGCTTTGGAAGGAGGTGAGTGAAAGAAAAATATAAACGCCAGAAAATAGCAAGGGTGAGAAAGGGTTAAAACCAAACGTTATTTAAATTTAGCATCATTTGTAACTTCATGTGTGTTAAGGAAAAAAAAACCCTTTTATGCAAGCTGACGTTGATTCGATTCCACCATATTCAATAACTCATCTGAAATAATGGGGAATTCTAATAAATGTAATGGAAATCTACCATCAAAATCCATCATGATACCATCTCCCCATCATCCCAAATAGGACAGTCCTGGTTTTCGAGCTCTGTCCCACTGTTCCGCCCAGCGGGAGGTGTTTGCGCGGACATTAGCTTTTGTCAGCATCCTCCGGGTACCAATACACTGATTACAGAGATAGTGAAGAGATATACCCTACCAAAATAAAAAAAAAACTTTCACCTTTTCATGTTCCCCTGCAGCAGTTCCTTTCTTCTCTGCTTCTGATGTATGTAGCAGGGTTAGCAGATGATGATATCTTGTGATGATGTCATCTCTGCCTGCCGGCTTCACTGCTACACATGCAAGGGAGAGAGGAGCTGCTGCAGGGGAACGTGGAAAGGTGAGTGTGTTTATTATACTGTGGGGGCACAATAACAAGGGGATCTGCTGCTGATACTGTAGGGGCACAATAATGGGGTCAGCTGCTGGGAAGAGGGCACAATAATTGGGAAGTTTCAGTGGTGGGGACACAATAACAGGGGGAGCTGCTGCTGGGGAGTACAATAACAAGGGGAGCTGCTGGGTGGGATACAATAATATGTACACTCACCGGCCACTTTATTAGGTACACCATGCTAGTAACGGGTTGGACCCCCTTTTGCCTTCAGAACTGCCTCAATTCTTCGTGACATAGATTCAACAAGGTGCTGGAAGCTCCTCAGAGATTTTGGTCCATATTGACATGATGGCATCACACAGTTGCCGCAGATTTGTCGGCTGCACATCCATGATGCGAATCTCCCGTTCCACCACATCCCAAAGATGCTCTATTGGATTGAGATCTGGTGACTGTGGAGGCCATTTGTGTCCAGTGACCTCATTGTCACGTTCAAGAAACCAGTCTGAGATGATTCCAGCTTTATGACATGGCGCATTATCCTGCTGAAAGTAGCCATCGGATGTTACAGGGTACATTGTGGTCATAAAGGGATGGACATGGTCAGCAACAATACTCAGGTAGGCTGTGGCGTTGTAACGATGCTCAATTGTAAAGTACAGTATGGCCTTACCTATTATGTGAGTACAGAGGAATAATCTAGATATTGGGGATTATAAAAGATGATATAGTATGGAATCTCCAACTGGAAAACCTGTTTTAATAGATTAACCTAAATGTTTTATAGATGAAAGTCTTTGTAAGGGGTAGTGGACCTACTGTACCACCGTGAGCGATGACATAAGCAGACACCTGGGAGCGGAGTCTCTGGTTCTCACCAGAGCCTGCCGCAAAGCAGGTTGGACTTGCTGAGGCAGGATATCACCAGGTTGCAACACAGGCACGACTTTGTTGCGATGGCGGCCAAGGAAAGCTACAGAGTCGTGAGGCCGGACAGGAATTCAAGACAGGCAGCACTGGATCAAGGTCAAATTCAGAGCAGAATGTCAGGGCTAGCAGCAGAGAAGCGTAATCAGGAACATAACCGGGGTCACAACGGGAATTCACCAAACAATTGCAGGGCATAAGGAGCAAGCTTTTTCAATGGAACAAGGCAGAAAGCTCTGGCAAGGGGTCAAAGGCAGAGGTTGGCTACTTAACAGGTCAGGAGGCCTGCAACACCAATTAGCGGCGTGCTCGCCCTTTAAATCTCGCAGGAGCCACCGCTGGATCATGGAGAGGTAAGTGAGACTGCTGCTGGCGTGGAGAGGGACACAGAAGAGCATAGGTAAACCTGCAACCCGAGACGTAGGGGCATCCGTGACAGTTCCCCCCCCCCTCTTCGGCCTCCCTCTCTTCTTGGTCTGAAGGAACTGCTGCAGACAAGTACAGTCCAGGATGTTATCCCCAGGCTCCCGATGATCTCTCTTCAGGCTCGAGCCCCTTCCAGTTGACAAGGAAGAACTGCTTCCCTCTTACAGTCTTTGATCCTCACAGACATTGGTGGAGTCAGCCACAGGAGCAGAAAGAGGTACTTCGCGGGATAAGCAGTCCAGGATGACTGGTTTCAGAAGAGAGACATGGAAGGAGTTTGGGATGCGCATAACGGGTGGAAGGCGGATCTTATGCGCCACATAGTTGATGTGCTTCAGCACAGGGCCATCACTAGGCAAATTTGGTCAAATGCCGATGCCCAGAGCTGCTGGGGGGCCCACATAAGGCTGCACATAACAAATCCATGGAGGGTAAGGGAGACTTATATAAAATAACTATGAAAGGACTGTTTGGTATGATAAACCATAACCATATATTTTAGGGAACAGGGGACTGATTTTGTTTCTAAATTTTTAAGGCTGCTACGTGAGTTCACTGCAAAGGGGCCCACTGAGGCCCCAGCAACCAACCTGGAACCAACCCTGCTTCAGCACCTCGAATGATCCCAGAAAATGTGGACCAAGTTTGTAGCTGTGAATCTTCAGACAGATATACCTGGTGGACAGCCACACCTTATTACCCGGAGAGAAGATCGGTGAATGCCTACGTTTTTTGTTGGCCTTGGTTCGAGCAGACGCCTGTAGCAAGGAGAGTCGAGTCTGCTTCCAGATAGACTTAAGATCTTGGACCAACTCTTCCATGGCAGGAACATCCGAAGGCACAAAAAGAAGAAGAGGAGGGCTTGGGTGTTGTCCTTAGATAATGAAGAAGGGAGCGGAGCCAGCAGAATTGTGCCAATGGCAACAGAGTGGATGAGTCGTCCTGACGGGCACAGAAACAATGGTGGAGATAACAGCCCAGAGTCTAGTTAACTCTCTCTACTTGTTTATTTGACTGTGGATGGCACGCAGAGGAGAAATCCAACTTACTTGAAGTTGGCTACACAGGGATCACCAGAATCGGGAAATAAACTGGACCCTGGGGTCTGAGACAATCTGCAGGGGGATATATAGAGGATGGGTCGGCTAGATCTAACGGGTGCTGACCACCGGTAGGGGGTGTATCAACGACAGTGAATCACTGACTCAACTCCAACATAAAGATGATTTTCAATAAATAACATACACTAGAAAAATAAAATCAAGGTATTTCAAATTCCTTTTAATGCGATTCAGGTCGGACGATCCTTTCTCAAAGATAGGAGATGCAATGAAGCTGGAAGACCTGGACCTGGAATATCTTAGAAAATCCATTCCCACCCAGATGATTACCGGAAGATGAAGGGAGATCTGTAGTAAAGTCCATGGCTATGTGAGTCCATGGGCAACAGGGTATTAGCAATGGTAGGACCTGACTTGTTATGGGCACAGGAAGTGCAGGAGCTCACAAAATCGTGTACGTCCCTGACCAGATAGAAATGAGATATGAGATCGACACATCCCAGGGTGTCAAAGCCACATGAGAGAAATGTCCCTAAGTAAGTATCCTCTTCCTAAGAGCTGGTCGGACATAGGTCTTGCCAGGAGGAAGCTGCCGTAGGTCCACAGGAGCAGCAACATACAGCCGTTCAGAAGGAACCATATGTCTTGGAGCGGGTTCTTACCCAATACACAAGAGGCATGAGAGAGGGCATTGGCCTTAACATTCTTCTCTGCAGGACGGAAATGTATCATAAAGTTGAAGTGGGAGAAGAAGAGGGACCAACGAGCTTGTCGAGAGTAGAGATGCTGAGCAGTCTGCAGATTCTTAGGGGCGGTGTAGATACAGACCGGATGACGAGCTCCTTCCAGAAGATAACACCTTTTCTCCAAAGCTAGCTTTATGTCCAGAAGCTCCCGATCACCATGGAATAATTCCTCTCTGCAGAAGTTCTTAGAGAAGAAGCCACAGTTGAGGGTTTGACCTTCGGGCCCTTTCTGGGTGAGAACGGCTCCAGCACCAATGGATGAGGCGTCAACCTCTAGCAGGAACTGTTTCTCAATATCAGGTCGGATAAGAATGGAAGCAGAGGCAAAGGCAGACTTCAGCTAAGAGAAAACTTCTTCAGCTGCCAGAAGCCAGAGTTTAGGATTAGCGTTCTTGGTCAGTGGCACAATAGTAGAGGAAAAATGTCGTATGAACTGCCGGTAGTAATTAGCAAAGCCCATGAATCTCTGTATAGCACAAAGTCCTACTGGGCAAGGTCACTGAAGAACTGCAGACAACGTGGCAGGGTTCATGTGTAGTCCCTTGTCAGAGATGATATATCCGAGGAACGGAAGACTCTTCTGATGAAATTGGCACTTCTCGAGTTTGACATAAAGGCGATTGGCTCTTAGGCACCTGAGAACTTGCCATACATGGGCTCGATGGGAGCTTGGAGAACAGCAGGATATCATAAAGACAGACCACAATACAGATAATTACCAAAAAGAAGATAAAGTGAGCATGCGTTATTAAAAGATATATAAAGTTTTATTGGTATACATTAAAAATAGAACATCACATAAATCTGGGTAGTTGCATGGCAAAAGCCAACAAGGTGCTGGGCAGCAGCATTATACAATGGACATTAGGCATAGTGTTATATAACATTATAAAGTGCATGGTGCAAAGCCCAAAATACAATCCATCCTAAGTAAATGAGGGAAAATAGTTACAGCGCTAAGAGACAGATCACAAAATATACCTGAAGGTTAAAACGTAGTAAAGCGCATAGAGGGAGAGCTGCCCAGCACCTCCCCGACACGTGTTTCGTCTACACAGGACTTTGTCAAGGGGTCAAGAACTTGCCATACATGGGCCCGATGGGAGCTTAGAGAACAGCAGGATATCATAAAGACAGACCACAATACAGGTATACAGTCGGGAGGCTGGATCCCGTGTGCCGCCCTGCTGGTGTGGAGGGGCACACAGAGGAGCACAGGTGGGTTGCAGGGCGCTGTTTGCTCTATATGATTAATTGGCATTGACTGTTAATCGAGGTTTATCTTTCAAACTCCCCGGCTTCATTCACTGCACATTTGGTCTTCTGAGAATAATATTACCTGTCTGGTTGGAGATTTCCCCCTCTGGACATGGGACACAATAGTAGCAGCATCTGGGTTTTTCTTCATGGAGAACTTTCCTGTATCCATGTAGACAGCGAGGATTGCAGAGAGATTGTGGAGTCTGGAATAGAGGAAGGTTATGAGAATTCCTGGAGCTTCTGTATACAGGACTATAAGTATCAGGGTACAAATGGTGGCCCAAAACCTGCAGGGAATGATGGGAAATGACCATACAACTTGTAGTTAATGTATTATAATCATTTTGCAGTGACAGATGCTCTATAGATCAGACAGAAACATCAGCTACTTATCTGTGGATTGTGTTTTATGGAATGAATGCGACTCCTCAGTACATAGATTGGAGAGCAGGATGGGATTATAGGGTGATTGGACGTGTTATACCCCAACCCAGAATAGAACAGCTCACTGACATTAAGAATGTATGAGGAGGGCTCATGGACCTTAACAGACCTTAACTCGTGGCACTTAACTCTTACTGGTTTGTAATTCTTGCGTTTTTATTTTTCAGTTTTTAGCACTTTATTTGCAGAACAAATCTACTTTTTAGTGGTACCATTTAATATTACATGCAATGCATTGGAAAGGGTGAAAAAAGTTCAGAACTGCAAAGTTATGTCTCACCCCCTAGCAATTAATGCTTGACTTTGTCAGTAATATTTAAACAGTTAACACCTGTGATCGAGGCCAGCACCAATAGTGGGTGTTACCGGTGGGGTTTGGTTCCAGGTTCAGTGTCTGGACCTGATCAGATTTTTTAAATTGGGAGTCGAAATTTTGATGAATTTGGTAATGACCACTAGGGAACATAAAAATAGTTAAATAATCATCAAAAAAGTTTTGAAAAACCTGACCAAGCTACATGGTGGACGTCTGAATAAGAGCTCCCGCACAAGGACCCCAAACCGTGGCTAATCAGCAATTCATCAAACCCAAAATTGGAAAATCTAGGAAATACAAAGGACCCGAATATTATACTACCCCCAAATCACCTCACTGCCCCACGACCAGCATGGTATCTCAGGACTTCAATGTGCCAGACAATTCGGCAGCTGAGAGCCTAACCAACCAAGATGCAGTTTCCACAGAGTGCAATTCAGCACCATTGTTGACCTCAGTTCTCAAGAAAGTGCCTTCTCAAGCCCTGGCCCTAAGTTCCTGTACCTCATGCAGACCTTTGTCTTACAAATTAGAGCATTATTCATCTCATTCTCAATGAGGCTAGCTATTATACAGCAATATACACTCACCGGCCACTTTATTAGGTACACCATGCTAGTAACGGGTTGGACCCCCTTTTGCCTTCAGAACTGCCTCAATTCTTTGTTGCATAGATTCAACAAGGTGCTGGAAGCTCCTCAGAGATTTTGGTCCATATTGACATGATGGCATCACACAGTTGCCGCAGATTTGTCGGCTGCACATCCATGATGCGAATCTCCCATTCCACCACATCCCAAAGATGCTCTATTGGATTGAGATCTGGTGACTGTGGAGGCCATTTGAGTACAGTGACCTCATTGTCATGTTCAAGAAACCAGTCTGAGATGATTCCAGCTTTATGACATGGCGCATTATCCTGCTGAAAGTAGCCATCAGATGTTGGGTACATTGTGGTCATAAAGGGATGGACATGGTCAGCAACAATACTCAGGTAGGCTGTGGCGTTGCAACGATGCTCAATTGGTACCAAGGGGCCCAAAGAGTGCCAAGAAAATATTCCCCACACAATGACACCACCACCACCAGCCTGAACCATTGATACAAGGCAGGATGGATCCATGCTTTCATGTTGTTGACCCCAAATTCTGACCCTACCATCCGAATGTCGCAGCAGAAATCGAGACTCATCAAACCAGGCAACGATTTTCCAATCATCTACTGTCCAATTTCGATGAGCTTGTGCAAATTGTAGCCTCAGTTTACTGTTCTTAGCTGAAAGGAGTGGCACCCGGTGTGGTCTTCTGCTGCTGTAGCCCATCTGCCTCAAAGTTCGATGTACTGTGCGTTCAGAGATGCTCTTCTGCCTACCTTGGTTGTAACGGGTGGCGATTTGAGTCACTGTTGCCTTTCTATCAGCTCGAACCAGTCTGCCCATTCTCCTCTGACCTCTGGCATCAACAAGGCATTTCCACCCACATAATTGCCGCTCACTGGATGTTTTTTCTTTTTCAGACCATTCTCTGTAAACCTTAGAGATGGTTGTGCGTGAAAATCCCAGTAGATCAGCAGTTTCTGAAATACTCAGACCCGCCCTTCTGGCACCAACAACCATGTCACGTTCAAAGGCCTCAAATCACCTTTCTTCCCCATACTGATGCTCGGGAGAACTGCAGGAGATTGTCCTGGCCATGTCTACATGCCTAAATGCACTGAGTTGCCGCCATGTGATTGGCTGATTAGAAATTAAGTGTTAACAAGCAGTTGGACAGGTGTACCTAATAAAGTGGCCGGTGAGTGTATAAAAAAAGATGTATCCAACTCCATAACCCCCAACTCACGACTCTGAGCTTTGACTTAGAAGCCCACTCCTTGACTAAAGCCCAGAAAGAACAACTGTCGAATATCGATTCCCCAGGCCCATGTGATAACCCCATCACTAAGACAACACTCCAAGTCATCAAATCCTCGGATATTCATCTCCTAGGTTCACCCTCTCCTCTTATGCCAAGACACGTTATACCACCATACCTGCTTAGCCCGCACCGAGCAACATACTTATCCTCGACCTCGTCTCATTGGAATTATCTTCTTTTAAAAAGATTTCCTGATAAAAATTTGTGAATGGAAGACCCTCAGTACAAGATATGATTACCCTAAATTTTTTACAGATGCAGATAATTATGCACCATCAAATTATGCATAAGAAAAAACACCCCTTGTTGTATGACCTTACGTGGATAGAAAAAGTTACCTAAAGTGGATTTTTCCACATTGTGCAAATATACTGTATATACGCGAGTATAAGCCGATCCGAGTATAAGCCGAGACCCCTAATTTTACCACCAAAACCTGGGAAAAACTATAGTATAAGCCAAGGGTGGGAAAATGCATTGCTCACAGACCCCCCCCAGTATATAGCCAGCAAGCCCCCAGTAGTATATAGTCAGCCAGCTCCCAGTAGTATACAGCCAGCCTGCCCCCATGTAGTATACAGCCAGCCTGCCCCCATGTAGTATACAGCCAGCCAGCCTCCAGTAGTATACAGCCTGCTAGACCCCAGCAGTATACAGCCAGCCAGACCCCAGCAGTATACAGCCAGCCAGCCCCCATATAGTATAGAGCCAGCCAGCCCCCAGTAGTATACAGCCTGCCAGCTCCCAGTAGTATACAGCCTGCCAGCCCCCAGCAGTATACAGCCTGCCAGCCCCCAGCAGTATACAGCCTGCCAGCCCCCATATAGTATACAGCCAGCCAGCCCCCAGTAGTATACAGCCTGCCAGCCCCCAGCAGGGTACAGCCTGCCAGCCCCCAGCAGTATACAGCCTGCCAGCCCCCAGCAGGGTACAGCCTGCCAGCCCCCAGCAGTATACAGCCTGCCAGCCCCCAGTAGTTTACAAAGTGTTAACGAGCAGTTGGACAGGTGTACCTAATAAAGTGGCCGGTGAGTGTATATATACTGTATATGTTTATGTATCTGTGATGTGTATATCCTGTATGTGTATATGGTGTATTGTGTGTATATACATTGTTTGTGTGTACATAGCACTGTATAATAATAATAATAATTCTTTATTTATATAGCGCACACAGATTACGCAGCGCTGCACAAAGCATGACAAATTGGTCCCTGTCCCCAATGGGGCTCACAATCTAATCAACCTACCAGTATGTTTTGGAGTGTGGGAGGAAACCGGAGGACCCGGAGGAAACCAACGCAAACATGGAGAGAATATACAAACCCTTTGCAGATGTTGACCTGGGTGGAATTAGAACCCAGGTCCCCGTATGTGTATTTCTCTATGTGATATGTATATGCTCCATATGTGTGCAAATGTGTTTGCGTATGTATATATGTGTGTATGAGTGAAAAACTGTATGTTTATGTATATAGGTATATAAATGTATATATATACAAATGTAATATGTATATTTTTAAGCGTGAAGCGTCTTGTCTCTCCTGTTTATTATTCTGCATAACCTATAGCTGTCACCTTTCTATGTTTACCTGGTAAATCCCTTCTATGTAAGTCTTGGAAACATCACATCAGGGTCCGGGGTCGGATTCATATTCGCTGTCGTGGAAAATTACACATTCAGCAGATTACAGGGTGCATACAATCTTATACACTGTGACAGCACACATCCAAAATATATCCGCAGACAATACAGCCGGTCCCCGGGTTACACACAAGATAGGTTCCGTAGGTTTGTTCTTAAGTTGAATTTGTATGTAAGTCGAAACTGTATATTATATAATGGTAGATTCAGACAAAAAAAATTTTTGCCCCAGTGACAATTGGAGTTTCAACATTTTTTGCTGTAATGGGACCAAGGACAGACACTTCAAAACATCGCCATAGTCACCCTGTTTTCCCGAGACTATACATACAGTATTACATATCAAAATGACCGAAACAAAACAGGAATTCATTAATAATGTTCATTTTGAGTTGATTTGAAAATGAAAAAAAAATTATATATATTATGATTTACAAAATTTCCCTTTTTAACGCCAAATAAAACTAAAAATGAAAAAAAAATTGTTAAACTTTTATTTTATATGTAGTAAATAGTCCTATGTCTTCCCAAAAAACCCCCGCCAAAGTCACCCCTTTTCCCGAGACTATACATATTATATATCGAAACGACCTAAACAAAATTGGGAGTTCATTAATAATTTTTATTTTGGGTTGATTTGAAAATGAAAAAAAAAAATTATATATATTATAAATTACAAAAACAAAACTTTTTTCCACTTTTAACCCCAAATAATACTAAAAATAAAAAAAAACTTGTTTTAACTTATTTTAATGCAAAATAAAAGAAGTGCCCGGTCAGTAAAGCCTTTAAGGGGTTAATCTAGGGATCCTGAGGGCCCATAGTGTAGAAGCCTCCTATCTGTACAGACATGGGAAGAAGTAGGAAATGCTGCCATCTGCTGGATATAGATGCAAACACTCAAAATTGGTCTCCTTTAAATTGAACATCTGAGCAGCTACAATTGCTTCCCAGTCTGTACACAGTCCTAATGACCGCAGTTACATACTGATGTATGTCTACATCCTATACAACCTCTAGTTACAGACGGACCCCTCTGCCCACTGTGACCTCTGGTGAAGCTCTCTGGATGCTTTACTTTAGTCCCAGACTGCAATGATCAGCTGTCAGGTGTCTGTAATGAAGCTTTATTGATAATCCTTGGTCCAATTACAGCAAAAAATTGTGAAACTCCAATTGTCACTGGGGCAACAAAAAAAAAAAAATTGCCTCGAACTACAATTATAAAATATACAGTTTCGACTTACATACAAATTCAACTTAAGAACAAACCTATGGAACCTATCTTGTACGTAACCCGGGGACTGCCTGTACTGACCAAATTTTTTATTCTGAGCACCATTATACCTATAGATTCCTAGATTGATAATGAATTTCTTTAATAAATGAGACTCCAGTGCATTGTGGGTGTTCTAGTGCCAGCAGGGGCTCTTAAACCAAGTTTGACTCCCCACCAGCCAATTGCTATCCACCCTCTGTTCCCATACAGCTTCTTCATGTCTTGCCCCTAGTTAGTGCATGGGCAGTACCAGATAATGTAAGGAGCTGTGCCATGCATGTAGTGTCATGGCGTCATGGAAGGTGTCATCTTTTTGGTTACAATCTAAGTAGTGACCTACAAGATTAAGAATGGATTTTATTAGCCAAATTTTTCTGTGGGGTCCAATCGATTCTAGTTAGCCTCCTGCAGGAATGGACTCGGATAACTTTACTCCTGGGGACTGAGACACAGAACCTATCAGATATTATGAGAACCTCAGGGGTGGAGAACCTCAGGGGTGGAGTTTATCATGAGGAACTATGAGCAAATCAGTTTCAAGTTCTCATATACATAAGTACATTTTGCCTGTTTCTATAACTGCTCAAGAAGTCATCATCAAAATCACACCTACCTACTTTCAAGCACTATACACTAATAGTCCATATAAGAAGACGAAATATAAAAATGACCCTTACCTCATTAGAAGCTTCTATAGATGTTCTATCACCGGAGTCACACCCATTTGTGGTCATTGGGATTCCCAGCATCAGTCCAGTGTTCCGCAGTCACATACAGACTGATAAGTCATGTCTGTAACCTCAGCGTATGAAAGGAGGATTCTCCAGTGATTGAGAAAATTCCTGGTGCTAAACAAGCTTCTTTGTTTTCGATCCACCCAAAGAGTTGTCATGGATATCTGGAATCCGGAGCGAAACATCTGGTTTTCACGTGGATTCGAGTGGTTACAGCAGCTATGGGGAGTGTCAGGAGGAAGCAGATGACAGCTCCATGGCCGGGCTACTACATAACTGCACAGGGACACTGGGATGGGGCTACAATTATTAAAAAACATACCAGTTCTCACTTACATACAAATTCAACTTAAGAACAAACAAGAACCTATTTAGTATGTCACCTGAGGACTGCCTGTATACCATAGTATATCATTTATTTATATATAACAGGAAAGGAAAATGTCCAGCTCACCCTGAACGCCAGCTTTCAGTCCACGCCTGCACACGTGCACAATGATTGCTCTGAAGCAGGAAGAGCAAACTGTGAAATAGAGATAGGAGATCCTGGCACACGTATGCGTAAAGATGGATGTAGACCGGAAAAAAAGTTAAAACCATATCGTCTTTATTGGCATGGATTAAAAGTACACGATCCTCCACAACGATCCTCCACATGGTAACACGACCTACGCGTTTCGGCTTTATGCCTTAATCATGTTCAAATAATCTAAACCTTCCATCCCATTTTAAAATCATCATGATCACGTGGTGAGAAAACTCCTCCTTTGTGATCACGTGATCGGAACATAATTAAAAACATATGGATGCGATGGGAACAAACACAAATAGAAAAATCTACGTTTATATAGGGTAAGTAGAACTAAATTCTAAGATAAATGAAAAAATATATTGTATATACTCGAGTATAATGCGAGTTTTTCAGCACAAAAAATGTGCTGAAAAAGTCTAACTCGGCTTATACTCGAGTCCGTTGTACCCGCGCCGTCCGTTACAGGGATCGTGACATCAGCTGCTAGCTGACACACACAGTATGATGTCAGCGAGCGGCTGACCTCACGATCCCTGCGATGGACGACGCGGGTACACGGAGAAGATACAAGAGCATCGATTGATTGAAGAGGACCTGCCGGGTTGGGTCGGAAGGTGAGTACACAGTTTTTTTTTTGCACGCTATATACTCCAGGGGCTGGCAGGCTATATACTCCAGGGGCTGGCAGGCTATATACTACAGGGGCTTGCTAGCTGTATACTACTGGGGGCTGGCTAGCTATATACAACAGGGGGCTGGCAGGCTATATACTAAAGGGGGCTGGCAGGCTATAAACTATAGGGGGCTGGCTGTATACTACATGGGGAGGGCTGGCTATCTATACACTACTGGCGGCTGGCTGGCTATACACTCCTGGGGGCTGGCTATCTATACACTACTGGCGGCTGGCTGGCTATACACTCCTGGGGGCTGGCTGGCTATAGATTACTGGGGGCTGGTTATATACTTCAGGGGGCTGGCTGGCTATATACTGGGAGGCTGTGACCAATGCATTTCACACCTTCGGCTTATACTAGAGTCAATAGGTTTTCCCAGTTTTTTTTTGTGTTAAAATTAGGGGTCTTGGCTTATACTCAAGTATATAGTATATACACGTATGAAAACTCTAAACCCTACAAACCCCATGAAGATACTCCACCAATCAGTTATGCAATTTGTCATATATCCTGGACACAGACTTTCCTGCTTGGTGAAACAAATACATACTTTAAACAGGCAAAATAGTATAAAAAACCCACAAAAAACGCACAGAGAAAACCTTTACAAAAAGTCATAGAGAAAGGTGATCGATATCAGACTGAGTTTAGACACGGGCATGGACGACACCACCACTTCTTAAAGACAAATTTATGTTTATACTAATACATGAGAATCAAGTCCTGTCTGATATTAAGCCCCCGAGGTTGGCGACTCGCTAATATGAACATCCAATATGTTTATCCATCTTTACGCCTATTTCTGTTTCATCATTTATTTATATTCCAGCAATTAGCGTGTCAGGCAATAGGGGTATTGGACCCACTGAAGCACCGCAGACAATGACGTAAGCCAACACCTATGAGCAGAGTTTTCACCAGAGACCGCCACAAAGCGGGCCGGACTTGCTGCGTCGTCACACAGTATGATGTCAGCGAGCAGCTGACCTCACGATCCCTGCAATGGACGACGCGGGTACACGGAGAAGATACCTGAGCATCGATCGATTGAAGAGGACCTGCCGGGTTGGGTCGGAAGGTGAGTACACAGGTTTTTTTTTTGCACGCTATATACTCCAGAGGCTGGCAGGCTATATACTCCAGGGGCTGGCAGGCTATATATTACAGGTGCTTGCTGGCTGTATACTACTGGGGGCTGGCTAGCAATATACAACAGGGGGCTGGCAGGCTATATACTACAGGGGGCTGGCAGGCTATAAACTACAGGGGGCTGGCTGTATACTACATGGGAATTGTTTGGCCCTTTCCCTTTGCTGCATATTTTGGTAAATATTCACATGTGGGTATGTATGAACTCCTCACATCTTACTGTTTTTAGGAATGTATATACATAGTCTGAATTTGTACATATTTTAGTGGAAATTTTGAATTTTCATGTAATTTTTACATTTTATCACAGTTTTCTGCAAAGATGCATGAAGGTGGTTGTGTATTAATTAAAAAGTTGTTTTTGGATATATAGGTTGTGACTTTCTTACAATTTGTAGCTGAAAAGGATATTTTTGCTTATTTTAGTATTAGTGAAGTTATGATGATTTATTCATGTGAACATATGACTATGAGGTACCTGTGAACTCTACACATGTCCATCTATTACATTTAGGTTATGCAAATAATTATTATGGTTATGGTCCAATTTTTTTTCCCATCAAAGTCCATTTTTATGCATTTTTAATAAAATTATACACTTCAAAATTGCATGAAGGTGCCTATCTCTATCAATGCCTTAATGCAATGAAAATGGGGCAAGTGTCTGCTTTCAGAAAATATATGGTTTAGTACAACAGTATGATTTTGGTTTTATTTGTACATGTCTAAATTGTAAAACTTGCTCGGACCAATTAAAGATTAAAGGATGGGAGCAAAAAATGGAAATGCAAATCCAAAAAAGGGCGTTGGCAGGAATGGGTCCTACAGTACAGGATGTTTTTAAACAAATCTGTGTATCCACCTGCAATAAACTTGACAGGTACCTTTAAGGCCACAGTTGGTGACTGATCATGTGATTGATAAATAGGCGGAGCTCTACTATTTCAGTTATCTGTAGGGTCCCTGCTGGTCACAGGAAACTCTTTGACAGGTCATGGATTTCCTGTGTACACTGAAACTTAAGAGAGGATATGGATTACCACATATCCACCCAGTCTGTCTGCACCTGTCATATTTGGATGTGAAAGAAACATATGGTAATAGATCCAAACTAGTCATGGTTTATTTCCAATATTCTTATATCATCTAAAAGTTACATAAAACAGACATTTTATTTTCTTGGAACTCAACAGAACTTTTATAGTTTCCCACTATTTATCTAAAAAACAGTTCATCCATATAAAATTAGATAAATATAGGGTTAAGGAAAAACCTCATGAAGCTCCATGGGGCCATTTTAAAAAAATGTAAAGATCCCAAATCATTTATGTAGATGAATCCTTACTGAGGCTTGCTCATTACAAAAGTGCTTGGTACATGAAAACGGACTCATGAACTGGTCTGAATCCACATTGCAGAAGACACGAGTCCTTGCATCATAGTAAAATATGATGCAAGGAGTCCCTGAAATATAACATTTCAGTAAGTAGACCGGGATTTACTTTAGAAGGTCTTGAATGAGGGGTTATCCTTTAGAGAACATAGGGTCCTATTGAGAGAACATAGGGTCTACTAAGAAACCATGGGGTCTTATTGAGAGTACACGATCTCTACTTACTACTCCTACTCCTACTTACTTGGATAACATGAAGTCTACTTAGAAAATAGGGGGTCTTACTTAGAGAAGAATGGGTCCTACTGAAAGTACATGGGTCATACTTAAAGAGCATGGGGTCATATTTATAGAACATTGTTCTACTTAGACAACATATGGTGCGAAAATGGGATCTTACTTACAAAGAGTCTAACTAGAAAACATGAGGCCCAGCTTAGAGAGAATGACGTTTTATTTAAAGGGAACCTGTCAAATTTGGGACAATAAACCGCACACAGGTCCTGTATGTTTTGTCAGCGATTGTTAAAAAAAAAAAAAACTTTATTGATGCCACACAAAGCTTACATACAGACTGATACGGGACACTAAACCACATGTCCATAAGGACCTTTAGTTGGTTTAGGGTCCAAATCAACAGCCAGATTGGGGCACATTTACCTACCCATCCCGTCGCGATCCCCGTCGTGCGTTGTCCGACGAGGATTCGGGTCTGCCGTGATTCACTAAGATTGTGCGTCCAATTTCCTGCGTCTGTCACTTTCCCTGCTGAGGTCCGCCGGAGTTCACCTTCTTCTTCCCGGTGCATTTAAGTGCCGATCTTGCGACACAATTTCATTTTTAAATTCCGCGGTTTGTCCGAATCAGTCGGGTTGTCTGACGTCCACGCCCCCCGATTTGTGTCACATGCAAGCCGGCGCCGATGCGCCACAAGCCGATCACGTGCGCCAAAAACCCCAGGGCAATTCAGCGCAAAATGGAAAAAATTGCAAAACCCAATGAAAATGCGGTGTTCGGACTCTTAGTAAATGTGCTCCATTGTCTTCAAAGAATATGCCTGCATATGTGTCTTTAAGCGTTTTTTTACTTTTCTGCTTCTTAGATTTCCTTTAGATAATTCATGCTATTATTTTTGAGACTTTTTTGGGGCAACTTTTAAAATTGGTGCAATTTCTTTGCGTAACCCATGCCATTCTATTTTCTATGCCTGATGGGGACTGGAGTATTTTTGCAGGCACAAATCAATGCACAAACATCTGGACAAATATGACACAAACCAAGTTTCCTAGTATGCAGCGAACTTCACAGAGCACTTGTAAAAGTCACAACAAAATGTGCAAATCTACCTTTGTGCCCCAAAAAAAGGGGAAACCTTTGTGCCCCCCAAAAAGGGGAAAATGTTTCTCATGGAGTCTACATAGAGAACATGGGGTCTACTTGGGATATATGTCAACTTTCTTAGTACTTACTTACCTTGAACTTCAAACTTTCAAAGGATGAAAAGATTTACATATTTACATGTGTCATTTATTATAATGAATAAACAAAGATAGATATACATCAAAGACCTAGAGAACATAGTTCATACATAGAGAATATGGGTTCCTATTTCAAGAATATTGGGTCTACTTTGAGAACATTCGATCTACTTTGAGAAAATAAGGTCTACTTGGAGAGCATGGGATCTTGTCAAGAGAACAGGGTGTCTACTGAGTGAACTTACTTAGAAAACATAGAGTTCACCTAGAAAAAAGCGTGGACTCTTAAGTAAATAAGAGAACATGAAGTCTTACTTGTGGTAATACTTAGAGAGCATAGGGTCTTAAAGAACATGTACTCTACTTAGAGCATGGGGTCTTACCTAGAAAAAATGGGGTGTTATACAACATAGGTAGTGAATATGGAGGGCTCTTGATAACCCCCCAAGTGTGTCTTACATAGAAAACATGGTGTCTGACTAGAAACAAAGAGGTCTTGCTTAGAGAAAGTGGTGTCTTACTTAAATAACATTGGGTCATCCTTATACAAGGATAGCATCAGATCTTTAGGAGCATGGTGTCTCACTTAGAGAACATAGGTTCTTAAAAACAAGTTGTCTACTTAAAGAACATTGGCGTCTACTTGGAGATTCTGGGGGTCTTACTAAGAGAACATTGGATCTATTTAGAGAACATGGGGTTTTGTATAGAAAACATGTTAAAATATCTTTTTTGTGTCTGTTTACATTGCAAGAAAAATTTAAAAAATCAATAAAAAGAATTTGAAAACAAAACAAAAACATGAGGTTCCTACTTAAGGAACATATGTTCTACGTGGGAAATATGGAGTCTACTTACTACTTACTTTGAACTTCAAACTTTCAAAGGATGAAAACATTTACATATTTACATTTGTGTAATTGATTATGAGGAATAAACAAAGCACAATTAGTAATAGACATCACCACATCAAAGATGGTGGACCAAAATGTGAATCTCACCTCATATAGCACTTATAGCATCAACTAAAATTACAGTAGTATAGTTCAAATAATACCAGGTCACAGAAAACAAAATATGATCAACACTATGCCAAATTACATAAAACTGTAGAAACAATTGGAGAAAATGCTTTTGAAAAAAGAATTTTTCGAATTTCATATGTACCGTAAGTAGACATTAAGATATATTAAAGATATGTTAAATGATTTGAGAAAAGTAAAACTAAATATAGAACGAAATAATGCTTTGGTAACTAAAAAACATCTTTTTAAAAAAAAGTTAGGGATTTTATACACAAATTTTTTAGATATTGTCAAACAATTATGTTTAAAATTCACAATTTAAATGTTTTATAAAATAATTTGTGTTCACCATACCAAACAATATCACATATTGCAATATTTTTAATTATGTTTTACTACGATACATATTAAATGCTAATATATATGTATATGTATATATGAAATTAGATTAGCCCTTATATAACCTTGTTATAAATAAAAAGTATAACAAATAAAATACTTCTATATTAGTATTACAATCAATCATAAAGATACCATTAAGATAATTTAAGAACACTACCACTGTACTACTGCTAAAGAATCATAGGAATAACTCTAAACATCAATATTTTTCAATTTATATCATCATATAAGGAATTCAAGAGGTCGAAACTTTTCATGGATATATATGAACTTATATGCAAGCTAAGGGACATTTGCGCCTCAAAGAATTACATATAACGTGTATACAACTAATATATGGTATTTTGTATTAGATCTTGTATTGCTTAGCATTACAGGCGGTCCCCTACTTAAGAACACCCGACTTACAGGCGACCCCTAGTTACAAATGGACCTCTGGATGTCGGTAATTTACTGTACTTTATCCCTGGGCTACAATAAACAGATAAAACAGTTATCAAGCTTCATTGTTAATCCTGGTTCTTATGACAATCCAACATTTTTTAAATCTAATTGTCAAAGAGACCAAAAAAATTTGGGCTGGGGTTCCAATTATAAAATATACAGTTCCGACTTACATACAAATTCAACTTAAGAAGAAACCTACAGAACCTATCTTGTACATAACCCGGGGACTGCCTGTATATAAAATATGGCTAAAATACCATAAAACTATACTACTAATGATATAGTACAATAATAATCAAGCAGTAAATCTAAATAGAATTCCTCATTTCCTAATCAATGTTTTCTCTTCCTAATTCTTTAACTCTAGGTCTCTACCCCCCAAAAAATACAAACAATGAGAGAAATTTACATTATTTTACCCAAGACACTAAACATACATCTAAATGTTAACTACTGAATACAAATAAATATACAAAAACTTTGACATTTGAATCTTGCAGAAACCAAAGAAACAGAAGTAAGTAGTTTCAACTATAAACTCAAAACGAGAAGAATCAACAAGCAGTTAGTTAAATCCACATCAATCAGTGTACTACCACTCTCATTAGCATGATAAACATAAGGACCATTGATCTTACATAGATGATGAAGTATTTGAAGTGTTGAACAAATGAGTGTGGACATCTCAGATATCTCAGTCTTCACCACTATAAAAGGTCAAGGGCAACTGCAAGTTTTACTTCTTACTTCTTCCAAGAGCACTTCACGACAAGTTGAGCTAAGCTGCCGAAGACAATCTTCTTCTAAGATGACTATGAAGATCATCCTGTATATTCTACTCATCTCCTTGGTATCAGCAAGATCTTTTCCACCATCTTTTCTTCCAAGAGCTACCAACCATGGCCAAGGAGTCAGGATCCCATTATACATGATGAACCTTTATCAAACTCTTCTAGGAAATAATAAGGAAATGAAAAGACCAGAAAGTCACATTCTAGAGGAGTCCGATACTGTCCAGAGTCTTCCTGCAAAAGGTGAGTCCAAGTTTATTTTACTCCCATTTCTTCTGGTTTATTTATATCTATTGATTATAAATAATAATATACGTTTCTTTTGTTTTTTTTTATTTCTGTCCTTTGAACTTAATTAATATATCTGATAATATTAATATGAAGATTGGCAAAAAGATTCCCAAATTTCCTTGAGAAAAAAAAAAGTAAAATGGATCATAATTTTTATTATTTATTCTTTTTTTCAGATTTTATTGTGGAAGATAATCGGTGGTCGTTGACTTTTGATCTCTCCCCTGTCCCAAGAACTGATGAACTACGAATGGTTGAGCTCCGGGTTCATCTTCCACCGTTCTCAAAATCCAGAAACATAACAGTGGACATCTACCATGTCAACGATGGTCAAAACAAGCTCTTCTTGGGATCAGTCATGACAAGTATAAAAGATATTGAAGATAACTCCTGGACAGCTTTTAATGTCACTAAGATGATCGAAAATAGTCTTGCTTGGGGGAAAAGACTAATAAACCACCGAGATGAGGATGTCAAGACAGTAGACATGCCAGATAAAAAGATCAAAAAAAGGGATACCTCTCTACCAGAAACCACTACAGATCAAGCAATCATTGTGTTCTTTATTAAGCATAAGCCACTTGCCAAACCAGATACCCCAAGCCTCATCAAAAATTTGGCAGTCAATTCCATCAAAATGTTTGCATTTCGTAGACACAAGAGGACCAGGAGTGAAAGCCAAGTGGAAAATCCAAGCAGCCTTTCCCCTCTTGCAATGGGAAATTACAAACATTCATGTAAAAAAGTAGACATGGTGGTGGACTTCAAAGAAATGTCATGGGACAAGTGGGTTATCTACCCCAAAAAATATAACGCCTACCGATGTGAAGGAACCTGCCCTTCACCACTAAGAGAGACTTCAAAGACAACAAACCATGACTACATAAAGGTAAGAATAATATCTATAATCTGATTTAGATTTTTGAAAAAAAAAAAAACATATGTTTATAACATTAACTAAATTTGTTTGTTTTTTTGCTATAAAAATGTCCATTCTTTTTATTATATCCGCCATATGAGTTACTCTCACTCATTGACAATCATATTGATAAAATCTGTTTAAGTATTATACATTTGTACTTGGCATCTTATTCTAATTCTATAATTTATTTTCTTTTTGCAGAGTGTCATCAAGCTAAAGGACTCCGAGAGAATGGAATGTTCTTCATGTGTTCCTGTCAAGATGCAGCCATTGTCCATGATGTTTCACGAGAATAGACACCTTGTTGTAAGACACCACGACGACATGATCATCGAAGAGTGCGGATTTCAGTGAAGACATCAATTTATGAAATTTTTATTTAGGACTTTGCTAAGATAGAACTTAATATATTTTTTAAAAATGAAAGTAAATTTCTAAATGTAGATAATTCCTCATGTTGAGGTATGACCGATCCAATCTTCTAATGCAATGTATGGTTTTATTGAAATATGCTACAACACAATTTTATTACTTTAGATTTTAGATATTGAGATTGTTATTTTAAGTTAATAGACTTTCTACTGTTCCTCATCTACATGGCCTATGTTTTCTTTTTTTTTTTTCTGTTTTTTTTTGTTTCTATGGGAAATATGGAGTCTACTTACACTACATTGGAACTTCAAACTTTCAAAGGATGAAAACATTTACATTATTTACTTTGTGTAATTGATTATGAGGAATAAACAAAGCACATAGTATAGACATCACCACATCAAAGATGTGGACCAAAATGTGAATCTACTTATAGCACTTATAGCATCAACTAAATACAGTAGTCAGTTCCAATAATAACAGGTCCAAGAAAAAAAAATATGATTACACTATGCACAATTATATAAAACTGTAGAAACAATTGGAGAAAATGCTTTTTTTAAAAAAAATTTTTGAATTTCTTATGTACCATAAGTAGACATTGATATATTAAAGATATGTTAATGATTTGAGAAAAGGAAAGCTAAATTAGAACAAATCTTTTTTTACAAAGTTAGGATTTTATACACAAATTTTTTAGATATTGTCAAACAATTATGTTTAAATTAACAATTTAAATTTTTATAAAATAATTTGTGTTCACATACCAAACAATATCACATATTGCAGATTTTTATTATGTTTTAACTATAAGACATAAAGTATTTATATTATATATATGATTAGATTAGCCCTATAAACCTTGTTATAAATAAAAAGTATAACAATAAATCAATACTTCTATTAGTAGTACAATCAATCATAAGATACCATTAAGATAATTTAGAACACTACCACTGTACTACTGCTAAAGAATCATAGGAATAACTCAAAATCAATATTTTTCAATTATATCATCATATAAGGAATTCAAGAGGTCGAACTTTTCATGGATATATGAATATGTACAAGCTAAGGGACATTTGAGCCTCAAAGAATTACATATACAACTAATATATGGTATTTTGTATTAGATCTTAGATCTTGTATTAGATCTTGTATTGCTTAGCATTACAGGTGGTCCCCTACTTAAGAACACCCGACTTACAGGTGGGTTACAAAGGAACTCTGGATGTAGTAATTTACTGTACTTTATCCTCTGGGCTACAATAAAACAGTTTCAAGCTTATTTGTTAATCCTGGTTTATGAGAATCAACATTTTTTTATCCAATTGTCACATAGACCCAAAAAATTTTGTCTGGGGTTCAAATATAAAATACAGTTCCAACTTACATACAAATCAACTTAAGAAGAACCTACAGAACTTGTAAGTAACCGGGACTGCCTGTTTATAAAATTGGCTAAAATACCAAAACTTACTACTATGATATAGTACAATAATAATCCAGCAGTAAATCTAAATAGAATTCTCATTCCTAATCAATGTTTTCTCTTTCTATTCTTTAACTCTAGGTCTCTACCCCCCAAAAATACAAAACAATGAAGAAATTCTACATTATTTTACCCAAGACACCTAACATAAATCTAAACTGTTACTACTGAATACACAAAATATACAAAAACTTTGACATTTGAATCTTTCATAAACCAAAGAAATAGAGAACAAAAAGTTAAAGTAGTTCAAACTATAAACTCAAAAACGAGAAGAATCAACAAGCAGTTGTAAATCCACATCAATCAGGGTACTACCTCTCATTAGCGATGATAAAACATAAGGACCATTGATCTTACATAGATGATGAAGTATTTGAAGAGGTGTAACAAAAGAGTTGGGACATCTCAGATATCTCAGTCTTCACCACATAAAAGGTCAAGGGCAACTGCAGTTTTACTTCTACTCTTCTCAAGAGCACTTCACGACAAGTTGAGCTAAGCTGCCGAAGACAATCTTCTTCAAGATGACTTATGAAGAATCCTGTATATTCTACTCTATCCTTGGTATCAGCAAGATCTTTTCCACCATCTTTTCTTCCAAGAAGCAACCAACCATGGCCAGGAGTAGGATCCCATTATACTGATGAAACCTTTATCAAAATCTTAGGAATAATAAGGAAATGAAAACCAGAAAGTCACATTCTAGGGGTCCGATACTGTCCAGAGTCTTCCTGCAAAAGGTGAGTCCAAGTTTATTTTACTCCCATTTCTTTGGTTTATTTATATCTATTGATTATAAATAATAATATACGTTTTTTGTTTTTTTTTTTATTCTGTCCTTTGAACTTAATTAATATATCTGATAAATTAATATGAAGATTGGCACAAAAGATTCCAAATTTCCTTGAGAAAAAAAAAGTAAAAGGAGTCATAATTTTTATTATTTATTCTTTTTTTCAGATTTTATTGTGGAAGTAATCGGGGGTCGTTGAATTTGATCTCCCCTGTCCAAGAATGATGAACTACGAATGGTTGAGCTCGGTTATCTTCCACCGTTCTCAAAATCCAGAAACATAAAGTGGACATCACCATGTCAACGGAGGTCAAAACAAGCTCTTCTTGGGATCAGTCATGACAAGTATAAAAGATATTGAAGATAACTCTGGACAGCTTTTAATGTCACTAAGATGATCGAAAATAGTCTTGCTTGGGGAAAAGACTAATAAACCACCGAGAGAGGATGTCAGACAGTAGACATGCCAGATAAAAGATCAAAAAAGGGATACCTCTCTACCGAAACAACACTACAGATCAAGCAATCATTGTGTCTTTATTAAGCATAGCCCTTGCCAAACCAGATACCCCAGACTCATCAAAAATTTGGCAGTCAATTCCATCAAAATGTTTGCATTCGTAGACACAAGAGGACCAGGAGTGAAAGCCAAGTGGAAATCCAGCAGCCTTTCCCCTCTTGCAATGGAAATTACAAACATTCATGTAAAAAAGTAGACATGGTGGTGGACTTCAAGAAATAGAAATGGGATGGACAAGTGGGTTATCTACCCCAAAAATATAACGCCTACCGATGTGAAGGAACCTGCCCTTCACCACTAAGAGGAATTCAAAGACAACAAACCATGACTAACATAAAGGTAAGAATAATATCTATAATCTGATTTAGATTTTTGAAAAAAAAAAACATATGTTTATAACTTAACTAAATTTGTTTGTTTTTTTGCTATAAATGTCACTTCTTTTTATTATATCCGCCATATGATGTCCTCTCACTCATTGACAATCATATTGATAAAATCTGTTTAGTATATACATTGTACTTGGCTATATTTTAATTCTATAATTTATTCTTTTGCAGAGTGTCATCAGCTAAGGACTCCGAGAGAATGGAATGTTCTTCATGTGTTCTGTCAAGATGCAGCCATTGTCCATGATTGTCACGAGAATAGACACCTGTTGTTAGAAACCACGACGACATGATCATCGAAGAGGCGGTTTCAGTGAAGACATCAATTTATGAAATTTTATTTGGACTCTGCTAAGATAAAACTTAATATATTTTTAAAAATGAAAGTAAATTCTAAATGTAGATAATTCCTCATGTTGAGGATGACCGACCAATCTTCTAAGCAATGTATGGTTTTATTGAAATATAAAACAATTTTCTTACTTTAGATTTGAGATATTGAGATTTATTTTAAGTTAATAGACTTTCTACTGTTCCTCATCCACATGGTATGGGTCACCATTTCTTCCCCAGATGTTTTTGTAATGTCTGTATAAATAAAGATTTTTATTGTTTAAATTAATTAATTTTAGTGTTTCTTTCTCAATTTTACATTGTTACTCTTCCACATGACTATAATTAAACAAACACCAATTTATTAAAAGATGTTTAATTTTAGTATACAGACCGCATCCCGCGTTAATGCAAGATAGGGGACTGTAGGTTTGTTCTTATTGATGTGGTATGTAAGTCGGAACTGTACTATATCCTTGTAATCCCGCCAATTTTTTGGTCTCTTTGACAACTGGATTTATAAAAATGTTTTGGTTGTCATCAAAGAACCAGAATACACTAAAGCTTATATTACAGACCCTCCTGTGATAACTGTTATAGCTGATTATGTAGCCTATGAATAAAGTGCAGCAATACCACATCCAGAGGTCCGTTTTGTACAAGAGGGGTCATATGTAAGTCGAGTGTTCTTACGTAGGGGACCGACCTGTACAAATGACAATGGGCTCAACATCCTGAAGCATTCATTGTAACGTCATGATTTGTTTATCTTACCAATTTTAGTTTGCTTCACAACAATTAACCCATTTAAAAGTTTGAAAATATAATAAAAATTTAACATTTGGATTAAGTAAATTCAAAGAAACCAAACCAAAATCAAAAAGTTCTTTGAGATTAAGTAAAAACAAGAGGAATCAACAAGATTTTTTGATAAATCCACCATCAATCATTAAACTTTAAAGACTGAATACACATAAACTTTAACATTTTGATTTACCAGAAACCAAAGAAACAGAAAATACAAAAAAACTAAAGTTAAAAAGTTGTTTCAATTCTATAAAGTCAAAACAAGATGAACAAACATTTTGTTAAATCCACATCAATCATTGAAGAGCTAATTAGCATGATAATGACAAAGATGATTGATCTTAGATAGGTGATTAATTGTTTGATGTGTTGGACAAAAGACCTAAAGAGTGTGAACATCCCAGGTATCTCAGTCTTTACCATTATATAAGGGCAAGGCCTACTACAAGTTTTAGTTCAATCTTTCAAGACCACTTCAGGAACCAGAACTAGCTGAGCTAAGCTGACCAAGACAGAGGAGGGCATTTCTTTTTCTAAGATGACTATGAAGATCATCCTCTATATTCTTCTCATCTCCTTGGTATCAGCAAGACCTTTTCCACCACTAAAAGCTCTTCCAAGAGCTACCAACCATGACCAAGGAGTCAGGATCCCGTTGTACATGATGAACCTTTATCAGACTCTGCAAGGAAATAATAAGGAAACGAAAAGACCAGAAAATTTCATTCTAGAGGAGTCCGATACTGTCCAGAGTCTTCCTGCAAAAGGTGAGCCCAAGTTTATTATAATCCTGTGTCTTCTAGGTTATTTATATCTATTGATTATAATTTTGTAATATTTTGTTTCTAATATACATCCTTACTGCTTTTTATCTAATCTGATTTTTAGCTACAAAAATGATAAGGGGTATGGAGGGTTTTAGTTATGAGTAAAGATTAAAACTGGATTTATTTAGTCTGGAAAAGATACGACTAAGCGGGAACATGATTCATTTATATAAATATATGCATCCATTCCAAAAATATGCTGGAAAGTTGTCTCGAGTTAATTCAAATCAAAGGAGGTTTGTCTCAAGGTTTAATCACCAGAAGCGATAGGGCTTTTTTATTATGAGAACTGTCAATCTGTGGAATAGCCTGCCTCAGGCGCTGGTCACAGCAGGGACAGCAGAGAGCTTCAAGGAGGGCCTAGATGCCTTTTTACACCTAAACAACATTGATGGTTATGTTATATAGAATTGTTTCCCCTAAATCCCTTCCTCATCCAATCCCTTCCCTTCCTTGGTTGAACTTGATGGACATGTGTCTTTTTTTAACTTTATAAACTATGTAACTATGATAAGATTACATTAATTTGAACATTCTATATGAAGGGTGCCAATTGGCTATAATTGAGTAAAATCATGTAACTTGTATCTTATTGATTCCAGAAGTCTTAATTTTCTTTTCTTTTTTTTTAGATTTCACTGTGGAAGATAATCATTGGTCATTAACTTTTGACCTCACCCCTATCTCAAGAACTGATGAACTACGAATGGTTGAACTCCGGGTTCATCTTCCACCATTGATAAAACCCAGAAACATAACAATGGACATCTACCATGTCAACAATGGTCAAAACAAGCTCTTTTTAGGATCAGTCATGACAAGTATAACTGATATTGAAAATAAGTCCTGGACAACTTTCAATGTCACTAAGATGATAGAGAGTAGTCTTGTTTGGGGGAAGAGACTAAGGAACCACGAAGATGAGGATATGAAGACAGTAGACATGTCTGATATAAATTACTCAAGAAAGATTAAGAAGCGTGATGCCTCTCTTCTAGAAACCACCACCGATCAAGCGATCATTGTGTTTTTTACTAAGAATAAGCTATTTTCCAAACCAGATACCCCAAGCCTCATCAAAAAACTGGCAGTAAGTAGTGTAAAGATGTCCGCATTTCCTAGAAACACAAAGACCAAGAGTGAAGGCCAGATGAGAAATTCAGGCAGAGTTTCACACATGTCAATAGGACACCACAAACCTTCATGTAAAAAGGTGGACATGGTGGTGGACTTCAAAGAACTTGGATGGGACAAGTGGGTAATCTACCCCCAAAAATATAATGCCTACCGATGTGAAGGAACCTGCCATTCACCACTAAAGGCCTCAAAGACAAGAAACCATGACTACATTAAGGTAAGGTTACTATTTTCCAGTTAAACATCTATAATATTGTTGTGTATTCTTAGAGTCTTTTTTTATATCATTGTGATTTTTAACATTTAGAACATTAATTTTAGTGATACCTTTTATTTTATTTTATATTTGCTAAAACTATCATTAGAATATTGTAAGCAATTTATCAGTTACGGTAAAGTGTTGTCCGTGGACCAAGGCTGACCATAGAATAATCAGTCAGAGCCTCCCTTTAACTAGCAGATCCCCACCATGTGGATGACCTCTACTCACTGCTAATCATGTTCTATTCATCATACAAATCAATTTCAATATTATTTGTTTATACATGAAAATTAATTTATTTATTTATTTTTTTGCTTTTCGCAGAGTTTCATGAAGTTGAAAGATTCGGAGAGAATGGAATGTTCTTCATGTGTTCCAGTCAAGATGAAGCCATTGTCCATGATGTTTCACGAGAATAGACACCTTGTTGTAAGACACCACGACGACATGATCGTCGAAGAGTGCGGATTTCAGGGAAGACATTAATTTAAGATTTTTTTTTATTATTATGGACTTTGATAAAGACAAAACCTAATTTATATTTTGAATGAACGAATCTACATTTCTAAATGACAATGTAGATAATTCCTCACGTTGAGGTAGGACAGATTTTTTTCTTTTGAAGATCTGTGTTCAAGACACGTAATAAACACTTAGTATTACTATGGATTACTTCTCTATGAATTTAGATATAGGATCAGTGTCGGACTGGCCCACCAGAGTCCCAGAGGATCCTCCGGTGGGCCCTGGCTCAACCCAATACTGAGCCCCAGAGGTCCATCAGAAAACAACACAATTTGAAGGCTATTTAGATTATGTTAGTTAGTAGACTTCCTACTGTTCCAAATCGACATGGAATATTGGGTGATATTGTTCTTGTACAGATTCTTTTCCAGTACGCATCAATAAATACATTTAATCTTTAAACTGCTTTGTGTTTTTACTGTGATTTTTTTTTTTATAATGTTGGGATGAACATTTTACATTGTTGGACTCAAGCACATGCCTATATTATATTATAGGCCCACCCCCGGGTTTGAGCTTTCATTCTTCCTGTATACAATGATATGAGATCACTGTATCTTATTTCATGCCACCATCGTGTTTAATTTTCTTAAAATTTTCAATAAATTAAAAAAAAATTGTGTGGATTAGTCTACCTGAAGACGCTGTTCAGTAACACAATGCCATATGGAAGAACCATCTGTTGGCACACAATCCTCCTATGGCAGTAAGGTAGTGAGCAATAGGAGCTCTGCATGACTACATACAGTCTCAATGGTCATGTCAAGAAAAATATGTTAAACCAGCCGTTTTCTATGTAGGTGTGGCCTAAAGTCGGGAGGCGAAAGATTTGGCCATGTTGTCCTGAGACTGAATGATCTTTTTGTATATTTATACCAGGTTAATAGGGTTATGCTGGAAAAACGCTGAATAGTCTCTACCACGTTTAAAAGGGTCATTGCAGAATTTAGATATTCCTCCAATACTAACACTGACACAACTATAAACACAGAGTCACTGAATGTGGATCATAAACCGTACAGTTTAATAGATAACATTTTACCTAATAGCAATGTGGTCTGTATTCAGGAGCCCATAGCAAAAATAAGGTTTGGACCCCCTGTCTATATTATGAAAATGTATATGCAGTGCTCCCCCATTAATTCAAAGAGCTTACAGTCTATGAGGATGAGGGGGTGACACAAGAGCTTACAGTCTATGAGGATGAGGGGTGACACAAGAGATTACAGTCTATGAGGATGAGGGGGTGACACAAGAGCTTACAATCTATGAGGATGAGGGGTGACACAAGAGCTTACAGTCTATGAGGATAAGGGGTGACACAAGAGCTTACAGTTTATGAGGATGAGGGGTGACACAAGAGCTTACAGTCTATGAGGATGGGGGGGTGACACAAGAGCTTACAGTCTAT
>CM033644.1:13863721-13968413 GCA_019512145.1 Engystomops pustulosus
CTGAGATAGATAATAGATCAATCGATGATAGATATATCTGAGATCTCTAGATAGATCTGAGCTGATAGATAGATAGATAGATAGCTAGATAGATATAGATACGCAGATCTGAGATCCGCTCGCTCCTCCCTCCGCGCTCGCTCGCTCCGCTAGCTCGCTGATCGTCCTCGCTCGCTATCTCCTAGATCGCTCGGCTGATCGGCGGCTCTGCGCTCGCTCCTCTCTCGCTAGCTCGCTCGCTCGCTCGCTCGCCGGCTCTGCGCCTCGCTCGCTCGCTGCTCCTCGCGCGCTCGCCTCGGCGCTCGCTCGGCGCTCGCTCGATCCTCGCTCGCTCGCTCTGCCCTCCCTCGCGCGCTCGCTCGCTCGCTCGACTCGCTCGCCTCGCTCGCTCGGCGGCTACTGCGCTCGCTCGCTCGCTCGCTAGCTCAGCTCGCGGCCCTGCGCTCGCTCGCTCGCTCTCGCTCGCTCCTGGTCGCTCTGCGCTCGCTCGCTCTCCCGCCTCTCTTCTCTCCGTCGTCGAGTCCTCCCCTCCTCCTCCTCCTCGCTCCGCTTCCCCTCACGTGAGATCCCTCCACCTCGGAGCTCGGCCCTATTCACTTTTCCCCCCCCCACCCGCTCAGCTCCCCTTCATCACTCCATCTCGCACCCACATAGACTCCGTCCCTCTGCCCCGGGAAGAAACTATGTGGGTAGAGCTACTCACATCAGTGTTCCTACCTGCCTAATTGCATCATAACAAAAAGATAATTGACCTCAAGTCATAAATCGTTGGAGGGTGGATCCAAAAACTTCAAAGAGTCAAGTGTGAGATGTCAAGGGGTCCACTCAAGGTCATTATAAAAACTCAAGGGTTGATGAACATTCATTTCAGTCTTCATAGGACGGGCTACCTGAGCTAAGCCTACCGAGATATTTAGAGTAAGATGTCTTCTCTGAAGAGAACCATGAAGATCACATTTTTTATTGTTCATCTCCATGCTATCGGGAAGACCTGTTCATCTACCAAGAGTTCCTCCAAGAACACACGGCCACCATCATGGAGTGAAGATTCCACTATACATGATGAATCTTTACCACAACCCTTGTTTGGAAATCATAAGAAAACCACAACCAGGACTCAGATTTTGGAGAGTCGGATACAGTCCAGAGTCCTTACTGCAAAGTGAGTACAATCATTTTATATGTCATCTCTACAATTTTATGCTATATTATACTATATATGATATTTTTATTTGTAATTTTTTAAAGTCTTTGCTTCTTTTTGTAAGTTTTGACATAGTAACTCATTCATTATAATGAACAAATGTATACAGGCAGTCCCCGGGTTACATACAGATAGATTCTGTAGTTTTTGTTCTTAAGTTGAGTTTGTATGTAAGTCGGAACGTATACTTTATTATTGTAACCCCAGTTAAATTTATTTTGGTCTCTGTGACTATTGGATTTTGAAAATGTTGGGTTGTCATTAGAATCAGGATTAACAATAAATCTTATACAGGCACCTGTGATTAACTGTTATAGCGGTTTATTGTAGCCTAGGGATAAAGTATACAGTAAATGACCAAATCCAGAGGTCTGTTTGTAACTAGGGGTCATAGGAAGTCAGGTGTTCTTAATAGGGGATCGCCTGTAGTAAGTTAATCAGCTTCTAAGAAATTTTTGAAGTTTATGCCACTGTAAGCTTAGTTCACATCTGTTTAAGTGTTCAGTTATTGTGAGCCATAACCAGGAGAGGTGGAATACACACAAGTCTTTTTCAATACAGCGGTCCCCTACTTAAGGCACCCGACTTACAGACAACCCATATTACAGACAGATCCCTCTGACCTCTGGTAAGCTTTCTGAATGTTTTACTATAGTCCCAGGCTGCAATGATCAGCTGTAAGGTGTCTGTAATGAAGCTTTATTGATATCCTTGGGTTCCATTACCAAGCAAAAATGTTTAAACTCCAATTGTCACTGGGCCAAATTTTTTTTTTGTCTGGATCTACAATTATAAATATACAGTTTCAACTTACATACAAATTCAACTTAAGAACAAACCTCTGGACCCTATCTTGTACTAACCTGGGGACTGCCTGTATGGAAAGACTTGCACCTATTTTGTGTGTTTTGACCACTCCTGCTTTTGGCTCAAAATAACTGAGGGAATACTGAAGACCATTAAGATGTGCATTGGCCTAACATTAATACAGTAATAAGTAGAGGTCGTGTGTAGCTATTTTTTGTAATCATAAATTTAGACACAGTTACTAACTATTCAAATTTCTTTTTCTCTTCCAGATTTCATTGTAAAGATAATCGTTGGTTGTTGACCTTTGATCTTCCACAATCTCCAAAAAGATGAGTTACGAATGGTTGAACTTCAGGTTCATCTCCCACCTTTCACAAAACCCTGGCAACGTTACATTGACATCTACCATCTCAACAACATAGTGAAAACAAGCTCTTTTTGGGATCAGTCACACAACAAATACCGAAGGAAACTGAATTCATCTTGGGCAAATTCAATGTCACTAAGATGATAGAGCAAAGCCTTTTGTGAGAAACAAACTGACCAACCATGGAGAAGAAAGTATTCAGTCAAATACATGTCTGGTCATGAGTACTCAAGAAAGTTGGAGAAGCGCATGTTCTCTCACCAGAAATTAGCAAAGATCAAGCATCATTGTGTTCTTTTTAAGCACTAAGCCATTTTTCCAAACCGAAGCTCCGAGCCTTATCAAAAATTGGCATAACACCGATGAAGATGGTGCATTTCGTAGCCAAAAGGACCAAAGTGAAAACCACTCAGCACTCAGGCAACACCCTCCCTACTCTCCCATCGAAGCAGAAGAGCACAACCCAACATACAGAAAGTAGAGCGAATTCTGGATTCAGGAAGTTTTCCCAAAACATAAATTCCATTCCAGTCTGAGAGACCTCTCATGCTCTACTAACGAAGACTCAAAAACAGCAAACTATGGCTAAAGGTAAATATCATTTTTGCTTAATAATAGTAGTAATCCGTAAAGCACATTTGATTTATCTATAGTTTATAAAATTATATAATTGTTCAATTATTTAGTATAATATTAAAGTTATGGCAAGTTTGTTTGAAGATTTTATATAAAATGTTATACCATAACTACTCGAGTATAGCCTAGTTTTTCAGCACAAAAAAATGTGCGGAAAAACCCAAACTCGGCTTATAGTCGGGTGAAAAAAAAAAATGTAGGTTTACCAGTTTTTGTGGTAAATTAGGGGCCTCGGCTTATACTTAGGGTCCGCTATACTCGAGATATACAGTATATTTTTTTAAGTTTTAGAAGAACTTTTTGACTTCCATTTTCCATCATAAATACTCTTGTATTTAAAAGTTATTTTTGGTTTATTTTTCAGAATTAAAGGATGCATATGGGGAACTTCATGGTTTCTTCTTCAGACCTTTCACAAGACACAAGACGATCTAACTGTGGTGTTAAACTAAGTGTATTTTATTTAGTTTCTTTTTTTTGTATTTATCGCAAAGGATAGGAAGATTTTTAATTTATATCTTGTGTAAATAAACAGAAATGCCAACGGACGGTTTTCATGTTGAGATTTTTATCATTTTTCTATATTCTTTTTATTGGATGTGTGGATTTCTAAAACTTTAGCATATAATAAACACATTGGAAAATGTTATTTTTTTGTCTTTTGGTGTTTTTATAATTTTGCTGGTTTTTTTTTTATCATATATTGTCAAAAATGTACAAAATTAAAGTGGACCTGTAACCCAATTTATCGGCACTAGGAGCTGTCCCGACGATATTCATGAGGGGGCGGGGTTGGGGCGTGGCTGCGGCCTGTGGAGTCACTGCCGGCCTATGGAGCTAGCGGGCGATCCGGGAGAGAGGCAGCGCTCGGACGCCCCCCTCATGAATACATCGGACAGCTTTGCAAGCGGTTCCGATGATTACACTGTACCCCGCCGCAGTGTTTGATAGCGTTACCGGAGGTTTCTGGTAACGCTATCACTCTAACACTGCGGCGTTTGATCAAGCACTAGGAGCTGCTTACTTTAGTAAGCAGCTCCTAGTGCCGAAAATTTAGGTGACAGGTCCTCTTTAAATAAGGGCCCCCTCAAAGAAGTTGTTTGAAGAACATGTCTGCTGATTTTTAAAAACAGCGCCTCACCCAATGGTGGCCTGCTTGGTATTGCAGCTTAGCTACTGTATATAGATGATTGACTTAGTTACAATACCACATACTACCCATGGTCAGGTGTGGAGCTGTTTATGGAAGAAAGTAGCCATGTTTTTCAAACCCATTTGAATGGGTTTTATCTTTACCTACATTTATCTCTATTCACTGTATAAATATGAGATGGTGGGATTCTGACTGCTAAGACACTCTGGGGGAGATTTATCATTGAGTTTCTTAGGTAAAACTGTTCTAGCTTTAATGTTATTAACAGCTGTGGAAAAGTTGCCATGGGCAGCTAGAACAGTTCTGCTCTAAGAGAGTTATGATGAATAATTATAATAATTCCTTTATTTATAAGATAAGATAAGATAAGATAATCCTTTATTAGTCCCACAGTGGGGAAATTCACAGCGTTACAGCAGCAGAGAGGGTACAGAGAGTGAAGTACAAACTATGACAACAATAATATTAGGGATAAATGACAGCGCAGACTTGCCAAATCAGATCCCTGTCCCCTTGGGGCTCACAATCTAATCAACCTACTAGTATTGTTTTTGAAGTGTGGGAGGAAACCGGAGGATCCGGAGGAACCCACCAACACAGAGAGAACATACCAACCTCCTTTGCAGATGTTGACCCTGGGACTTAACCCAGGACCCCAGTGCTGCAAGGCTGTAATGCAACCACTGAGCCACCGTGCTGCCCCCAAACTCCCCCCCCCCCTGTGTTTGGCAGAATTATGGTCTGTAAGTCCCCTCTGAGTTTCCCAGTTCTGGGATCACCGATCCTGTAAGGAGTCCGACCTCCAGGATGGCTTACAGGACAGTCGATCACCTGTGATCAGACATTTATCCCTTATCCAGGGACTAGGAAATTAATGTATTTAAGAAAACCTTTTAAAATTCCTAATTAGATGAATATCAGCCAAATATGCCGGATATCTGATGGTATGGGATTCTAGATCCTCAAAATAATTGTTCTTATAAATACAAAGTTTACGTTCATCAAGTTGGGAAGACAATGTTCCGGTCTGAAGCGAACACTGCGCTAACAGGTATCTCATGTGCTTAGGTGCCCTTAGAGGAGTACAACCTATTTGGGCAGTTGGAGCCCGATACATTACTGAAGGGGGCCACTGGTCCTTACACAGTCAGTGTACATTCATCAGTGTTATTTCATGATTTTATGATAATTTTATTCGGGCATTGAAAAATATTAGAAGAATATACACACAATTTTTTATTCTTAGTTTGCTTATTTTTTTTACATTTCATAGGAATTAGTTGTAGGTGCTACATTCATTAGCACATGGGAAAGTGCAGTAAATATCTTCAAATCATTTCTGTAGCTGGTGAAACCGAAGTAAAGATGTTGGAGTTTTTTTTTGTTTTTTTTTTCTGTTGCACTTTGCACATGTAAGCTTTATTTATAATTTGGGCTTGTAAGATTTTTTTTAGCTTGTTTTTAATCTTGTTTTGTAGTTGCGGATTTGTTTTATGTGCAATTCTTGCCCCCTACACCAGCAATAGAGTGTTGTTGTTTTTCGTTGCAAATTGCGACTAAACATCAAGTCAAGACGAGACATTCTTTGTTGAAACAGAATAAATGGTGCACAAAACTACTCCTCAGAAATAGAAAACATGGTAATTCTGCTATTTTAGTGTTCACCTATAAAGATCATACATACGTGTGTGGCACCGTATCGCAACTGTGTCACCATAGCCCTCTATGGGCGCACATATCTATACGACCCCACTATGCAGACTTAGAGTTTCTGGTGCTGGTACACTGAATGGGGTTTCCTGGATCTGGGGGTGAGTTTGTAGCTGAGAAGGCAGGGCCCCAGAACACGGAAAGGATGGCCAAGCTCAGAACTACCCAATGTGCACTAAAAGAAAAGTTGGAAATTTTCATGTTGTCGGGAGGTCCTTGTTTAGTAAATATATTTTCTACAGCCTTTCCTGCAGCAGTACACAACGTCCTGCAAGACACGGGCCTCCTTCTGGAGGGCCCCTTCTGGCTTAGGGGCACGTAACGCTAGCAGTTCGTTATGTTTTTCACTGATTTGTGGCGCAGCAGCTCAGCTTCCTATGATGAGGGGAGGGGTGACGAGAGTCCCCTCCTCCTTCTTTACCTGGCTATGTGCTTTACTTGGGTATAAGGGCCTAAGCTGGTTTAAGTTATTGCTAAATTCTTTACCAGCCACTGACCAGCATATATTTCAATTATGGTGGCAAGAAATACACCGAATTAATGAAGACCATTGCAGAACAGGATCTGCTCCACCGTATTTATGAATTTGACTGGCATGAAAATTTGCTAAGATGGACACCAGTTTCTACAGGAGTCAACTTTATGGTGGCCTTATGCCTAAGTCTATAATGAGGCTTGTGCCTATCATATATTAGGCGCAACCAGGAAACCGCCATCTTGATACATGTTCCCCACGAACGTTTTAAAGGGAACTTTTATTTTCACCTTAATGGGAACCTGTCATCACAAATTGGCCTAATAAACCACTACCAGTGTGTTGTCAAGCAGTTGACACACTTCAGATAATGTCCTTCATGACCCGCGTGGTAACATTATCCAGAAAATCAGCTTTGAAGTTAGATGTATAAAGTCAGGGAGGCGGAGAGTTTAACATCGAAGCAAGCTCTCCTTGCCTATGAAACCTCCTACTGTGTGATTGACAATCAGCACCGGACAGGAGATGTGATCAATGATGTGCAGGACCATCGATTACATGAAGGCGTAATTCTAATACAGGAAAAGCTTGACTTCAATGTTAAACTCTCCAACCTCCTTGACTCATAAAACCAATTTACATCTAAATTCAAAGGTGATTTTCTGGAAGATGCCCCCACAATGGACCATGAAAGAAACATTATCTGAGACTTCTCGGCGCTTGACAAAATACTGCAGTGGTTAATAGAGCAATTTCTGATGACAGGTTCCCTTTAAGAAAGGTTCCAACAACCTATGGCATGCTCATTCAAAAATAACTTGTCCGTATATGGAAATCCAGTGATTTTTAGAATTATTTTACATACCAGCATGTAGTGAGTAAGGGGTAGGGGGTGAAAGTCGTTCTTCTCCCTCAATCCGCCTCCCCGCACCTGACCAGGGAGGGAGGGCCATTAGTGAATAGGAGGGATTGTAAGAAGACTTGAACTGACCAAAGGCATTTTTTTTAATGAGCATGCCATAGGCTATTGGACCTGTGTCGGTAAAAATGACCCTCACTGATACAGGTTTCCTTTTGGTCTGTTGTTCGTCTAAACCCACACAGGACTTTTTTCGTTTTCTTGTGTTTTAATTTTTCTCTTCACCCTTCCAAAAACATATAACTTATTAATTTTTTTCTTCTACTGAACATGGGACTTTTTTCTGCAGAACACAATTGCGCCTTTTTCCAGGGGATTTTTTTTTTAAGTCTTTGAATTTGCAGTTCAAATGACACCTCCCCTTTTTGTTCTTTGGGTCAGTACCAAATTTATATAGTTTTGTTGTGTTTGAAAAAATCAAACATTTAGGATATTCCTGTAATCAGCCATTTTGACACTTTAACGTTTTCATACTTCAGTGTAAGGAACTGTGTAAGGTATGATTTTTGTGGGACATGGAGGTTGATACAATGGGGGTCATTTACTAAGGGCCCAAATCGCATTTTTCCGATGGGTTATCCGATGGGTTTCCCTGAATTGACCTGGCGATGGAAATCAGGGGGCGTGGCCGGACGAAACCCGACGATTCGAAAAACCGCGCCGCATTGACAGCGCTTACCTGCACCCAGCGTAGGACGTGAACTTCAGTGCACTCCGATAATCTTCAGCGCAAGCAGCGACACCTGGTGACATCGGGGAACTACCTATTGAATCGCCAGAAACCCGAATCCTGCGCAGAGAACGCGCCGCTGGATCGCGAATGGACCGGGTAAGTAAATCCTGCCCATTGTTGAGAACTGTAATGACCCTTTGATTATTTTTATTTATATTTTATGGTTGACAAATGGCATGGAGCTGCGATTTGGCATTCTTTGGGCATTCGCTTATGTAGGATAATCATTCCATTAATTCCATTACACTCCAAGGAAAATTAGACTGCACACTCTGACTGAATGTGAGAAATACGGATCCGTAGTAAGGAATTACTAGCGAAAACTGCCACGCACTTATCCTACCGAGCAAAAATTATTTCTTCTAAATTTAAAAAATGAATTTAATTTATTTAGATTAAACCAGAAGAAAATAAATTTCATGTTTTTAAATTTATGAGAAATAATTTTCTCCAATGACATCAAGTGCTGGATTTTTTCTTGTATAACAAAAGTGTCGAGTGACTGGCTGCCTCTAAAAGGTTGTGGCTGTAATGGCAACTGATTGCCCCCCAACAATCATGTCCGCGCATGAGATGACCACTGCAGGTGCACATTCATTTTAACCTAACGATTAATCAGATACTCAGCATGCAATTTCCCTTTATTCAATCCTTAGCCACACAATGATGTTAAGTCATAACAGTTAAGAGCGTTAAAGTGGTTTTCTAAGTCAACATGATTATTGAGCCAATTCATTAGGTCATTAAAGGGGGGGGGGCACTTGGGACCCTCTGGATGAGCTAGCTGGTGTAGTAGCCACCCAGGCTCCCTGATGCTTCCACCTCTATTGTAGTGTTGGGTGTTGCACTCCCACCAATCACCTTTTAAGTATTTTTGGCCACTTAGCATAAAAAAGTCCTTCCTGATATGTCTGATTTGTGACCTACATGTTGTCAAATACTGTAAATTCACTAAAACCAAAAATGTCAACCAAATATTTTTGGAAAGTCTAGAATTTTCATCTGTAGATTTTGCCATAGATATTGTCAGTATGAAATATCTTTACAAGGGCGTCGCGTGCTAAAAGGTCCAGGGCTCGTGCCCCCGGAACTTTTGGCCTGTGCCCCGGATCAGCTGGACTCTTGTCTCACGTCTGGGTCCTCCCCCACTCTCACTCTTTCTTCTGCGTTCGTTCCGGACGCATATAGAAGCAAGTGCTTCAGATGGAGAATGGAGCCATCAACAGGTATTCCTGGTGCGGCTTTGGGGAACAACAATTTCTTTGGGGATTATAATTGCCATTGTATATCAGACTATATACACGGAGGGTTGTTGGGGACATTATTTAATGGGGTCTGCAGGGACATCAACTTATTGGTTGAGACTTATATCATGTGGAATTATTCAGTGTGGCATTAGATTGGGGGTGTGTGTATTATTAGCGGCTCCTTTCCCTACACATAATTAGAAAGGGCCACATTGCGGCATTGGCCACAGGTTAGTGAGTGCATTACTTACATGTTTGGTCATGTTTAGGGAACATTATTAGGTGTGGCGGCACTATGAGGGGTTGTAATGTAAATATGGGACCAATGTATTTGGAGGGGCAGTTATTGTGGGCCACAATGGGGACAGTGTATTAGTGTTAAACTAGAAGAAAAATGGTCACTACTGTCAATTTAATACATGCATTGTGTCCGTGCCCCGATCTTTTACCATCCGTATGCAAACGTTCTGATCTTTACTAAGATATCAGAAACATTAGATGACAGCAGCCTAGTAGCCGCTATGGGGCCCGCAGTGTTAGGGGCCATGGCATCCAGCGTGACACCTAAAGAATGGAGTATGTGCACCATTAGAACCTGTTATACATCACATTGTACAGGATAATATGTATCACACTGTAGCAGTACCAGCATAAATCAGCAGCTCAGATAACAAAATGTTGGGGGAAAGGAACAGCAGAAGAAAACAACGGACTAGGAATCTATCTCTCTATTCCCTCGTCATAACTTCCCCCATGGGTGTCAGCAGCATAAATGTCGAGCAAGAGTGTATAAATGTTTGTATAATCCTACACGTATGCTAGCCCACGCCCCTAACGCCGGGTGAGCACACTTAGCAACACCGGAGAGGATAGTGCGCCCCCTCCCCTCTCCATAGGAAACAGTAACTTATGGCCAAGGATTTTTTTGTGCCAACGTTGTGCTTACCATACCACGCTCGCCACCATAGGTGTCTACCGACAGATATACATCCCCAACAACGGTGGCATGAATGCGGCCAAAATGTGTGATTATACAAATATTATACCGTATTTTGAGCTTGTAGGGGCCCCATTCAGAGTCTGCTATGGGGCCCTCCTCTCCTAGTTACACCCCTGATGGTATATGTATATCATTTATGTAGTTTATAAATCAGATTCTTACTCTTCCATGAGTTACACTGTGTTGTCAGTGTAGCTCTAAAATGGTGTCCCAGCACTTATCCACCTGTGATCTGTTGATTCTGTCACTTCTACCTAAAGTAACGATCTGAGTAAACATGGGGAAACTCCTTGCAAATATAAAACTAACTAACTATTAGCTAATACTTATATGTACAGCCCCTTATCCTTGCCCCAATAGACTTTTTTCGCATTTTGCGGTTTCTTTTTTGTTCCCACGCCTTCAAAAATCCTAAAAAATTATTTTTGTGTGTTGTGGAGCTTTATGAGGCTTGTGTTCAGCGTAACAAAATATAAACATTCCTACCCCTGTTCCCCGTGCGGAGGCTTATTTTCAGGTGTCTAAAAAGCTGAAAATAATTGCACTAGGTGTCCTATTTTCTGGGAAACAGGTAGTGAGGTTAAATTTAATATTCAATGTCGTGTACTGGGAGCAGGAAAAAAAAATTTGAAAGGCAGTTAATGACGAGAAAACGCATTTGGTGCCATATTCCATTTACCTGTATGCCAGCTCGCAGCACTGGGCGTTACCGTGGCCAGAGCTCGCGGGGGCCACATAAGCTGTACATACAGGATCCAGTGGGATATAAAATAACCAGCATGTAAAAATAACCAGTAGGGGGGGGAGGGGTTGGGATGATAAACTAGGGATATTTTGAGTGGAACAAAACACTGTTTTAGTTGCTGAATTTTTTAATGTGCCATGTAAGTTCGTCGCTTGCACAAGGGGCCCCTAAGGCGTCTGTTATCCAGGGATTCTACTGATACACTGGGCAGACCCACTTGGGGGTAAGGATACTTCTACACCACTAGTAGTCTTTGCTTTTCTTCAACTACCTGTGGGTGTTCACTCCTCCCACACTTAGAACTATACGCCGTAGTACTTAGGTATCAGTCCATGAGAGCGCACAGTGTATCTTCAGTACAGCGGGACCAGCTGCAGTAGCTCCAATGAAGGACATCAGAACGACAGGTAAGTCAAACATAATAAAACCACCATTAGATTAGTATCTCCATGTTGTACTGACCCACAATAAATGGGAAGGTGTCTTTGAGCGCACTTGAAAGCTGTACATTAATCCCTTTGTCAATTTCACTACATTTAGACGGTTTACCACTCCCAGTAGAGTGCATGGAATATTGAATCTGTCCGCACTAAAAAAAAAAGACACAGTGTCCCTAATAGAAAAAAAATTAGGACTGCTAAAAACAAGACCCCATATTTTTTTTTTTTTTATAATACAGGGGTAGTAAAATAAAACGGTGTTGGTCCCTGAAGGGCTTAACCCTTTAAGGGCACACCTTTTTCCTTTCATTTCTACTCCACACCTTTAAAAATCTATCCACTTTTTCATTGTTTCCGGTACAGAGGCTGCATGAGGGCTTATTTCTGCGTAACAATATTGGCACTTGGCAGTGATGGTTATTTTTTATTATCCCATGACAATGTACTGAAAGCTGAAAAAAATTCCAAATGGCGTTGAAATGGAGAAAAACCCTTCATAGCCCTTTCATTGTGGGCTCATTTTACGGACTTTACATGGTGAACTAAAGACACCTGTACTTTATCGTTTGGTTCGTATGATCACAGGGAAACAACTTTGAAATGATTTGATTTTGTTTTAAATATTTTAAAAATTAAACACCTTGCTGTGCGAAAAAAAAAAAAAATAGTGTTTACTGACTCAATAACTTTCATCAGTAGTGTCTGTGTATGCAGTGTCGGATGGCCCACCAGAGTCCACGAAGAGATCCTCCGGTGGACCCGGATCATCAAATACTGAACTGTACGAAGGTCCATCAGAAACAACACAATTTGAAGGCTGCTAGAGATATTTCTGGAGACTAATGAATAGCG
This sequence comes from Engystomops pustulosus, assembly GCA_019512145.1. Classification (NCBI taxonomy): domain Eukaryota; kingdom Metazoa; phylum Chordata; class Amphibia; order Anura; family Leptodactylidae; genus Engystomops; species Engystomops pustulosus. Next base: position 13,876,013 of record CM033644.1, read on the forward strand.
GACCCCCAGAAATTGATTTTCTCTGGGTGGCCTAAGAAGCCAGTTCCATATCGGTGTGTATGGAGCTGTGTGAGCTGTCATTTTTTGCAAGATGAGCTGATTTGTCATTGCTAAACATTTAAAGGACTGTACAACCTTATGATCATTGTTTTTTATACATTGCAAAAAAGTGTTGGGTGGCTTCCCGGAACATTGGGGGCTATGGTCTGTTGCAGATTGTTCCACGAGCGGAATAACGGTTATTTTATTTTGATAGACAGGATTTTTCGAGACGCACATATAAGAGTAACTAATTGTTTGATATAGTTTAGGGATTAATCTTCTCTGTCAACTCTATCTACTAAACCCTTTCTTTTTTTTTTCCAGACCCCCCTGGGCCGTGGACATGGAAACCTTTTTTACACCGGTGCCCCAAACTACAACCCAAACCCACATTTTTTATCGCAAGTGCCAATGCGCGCCATTAGCAGTAACTTATTATCCCACTGTTGTGATACAGGTTTAAATTGTATAGGCACCTACAGGTACGGAGAAGATAAGACACTCACCCGGCCGACTTTATTAGTGTACCCCTGTCCAACGTTCTCGTTAACACCTTAATTTCTGTCCAGAACCAATCACATGGCGGCAACTCAGTGCATTTAGGCATGTGACATGGTCAAAGACAATCTCCTGCAGTTCAAACCGACATCAATCTCTCTCAATGAATAGATAGATGAGATAGATAGAGATAGATAGATATGAGATGATAATAGATATGAGATAGATAGATAGATGATAGATAGATAGATAGATATGAGAATAGATAGATTGAGATAGATAGATTAAGATAAATAGAGATAGATAGATAGATAGATAGATGATAGATAGATAGATAGATAGATAGATAGATAGATAGTTAGATGATATGAGATAGATAGATAGATAGATAGATAGATAAATAGATAGATAGAAGATCATGAGATAGATAGATAGATAATAAATAGAGAGATAGATAGGGATAGATAGGAGTATAGATAGATATAGATAGATAGATATGAGATAAATAGAGAGCTAGATAGATAGATAGATAAAGAATAGATAGATAGGAGGATATGAGATAAGATAGATAGATAGATGATAGATAGGAGGAAATAGATATAGATAGATAGATCGATAGATAGATAGATAGATATGATGATAGATAGATATTAAAGCAATATATTAATACCGGTATTAGGTATAACAATAATATATAATAGATAAGATTAAACTAAAGTGATACTACACCTAAGGAGCTCGCAATATGAACTTCCACCGATAGATACCATTCTCAATTACATATAGAAACCAAATATAATCAGTCACATATTCCCCTTGAAGAAATAACTAGTTGGGTAGAGCTACATCAATCAGTGTTCTACCTGCCTAATTAGCATCATAAACAAAAAGATAATTGACCTCAAGTCATAAATCTTTGATGTGTGGATCCAAACTTCAAAGAGTCATAAGTGTGAGATGTCAAGTTGTCCACTCAAGGTCATTAATAAAAACTCAAGGGTTGATGACATTCATTTCAGTCTTCATAGGACGGGCTACCTGAGCTAAGCCTACCGAGATATTTAGAGTAAGATGTCTTCTCTGAAGAAACCATGAAGATCACATTTTTTATGTTCATCTCCATGCTATCGGGAAGACCTGTTCATCTACCAAGAGTTCCTCCAAGAACACACGGCCACCATCATGGAGTGAAGATTCACTATACATGATGAATCTTTACCACACCCTGTTTGGAAATCATAAGGAAAACCACAACCAGGACTCAGATTTTGGAGGAGTCGGATACAGTCCAGAGTCCTTACTGCAAAGAGTGAGTACAATCATTTTATATTGTCATCTTCTACAATTTTATTGCTATATTATTATACTATTATGATATTTTATTTGTAATTTTTTAAAGTCTTTGCTTCTTTTTGTAAGTTTTGACATAGTAACTCATTCATTATAATGAACAAATGTATATACAAGGCAGTCCCCGGTTACATACAGATAGATTCTGTGTTTTTTGTTCTTAAGTTGAGTTTGTAGTAGTCGGAACGTATACTTTATTATTGTAACCCCAGTTAAATTATTTTGGTCTCTGTGACTATTGGATTTTGAAAATGTTGGGTTGTCATTAGAATCAGGATTAACAATAAATCTTAATTACAGGCACCTGTGATAACTGTTATAGCTGTTTATTGTAGCCTAGGGATAAAGTACAGTAAATGACCAAAATCCAGAGGTCTGTTTGTAACTAGGGGTCATATGTAAGTCAGGTGTTCTTAAGTAGGGGATCGCCTGTAGTAAGTTAATAGCTTCTAAGAAATTTTTGAAGTTTATGCCACTGTAAGGCTTAGTTCACATCTGTGTTAAGTGTTCAGTTATTGTGAGCCATAACCAGGAGAGGTGGAATACACACAAGTCTTTTTCAATACAGCGGTCCCCTACTTAAGACACCCGACTTACAGACAACCCATAGTTACAGACAGATCCCTCTGACCTCTGTGAAGCTTTCTGAATGCTTTACTATAGTCCCGGCTGCAATGATCAGCTGTAAGGTCTGTAATGAAGCTTTATTGATAATCCTTGGGTTCCATTACAGCAAAAAATGTTTAAACTCCAATTGTCACGGGGCCAAATTTTTTTTTGTCTGGATCTACAATTATAAAATATACAGTTTCAACTTACATACAAATTCAACTTAAGAACAAACCTCTGGACCCTATCTTGTACATAACCTGGGGACTGCCTGTAATGGAAAGACTTGCACCTATTTTGTGTGTTTTGACCACTCCTGCTTTTGGCTCAAATAACTAGGGAAATACTGAAGAGCCATTAAGATGTGCATTGGGCCTAACATTAATACAGTAATAAGTAGAGGTCGTTTAGCTATTTTTGTAATCATAGAATTTTGACCAGTTACTAACTATTCAAATTCTTTTTTCTTCCAGATTTCATTGTAGAAGATAATCGTTGGTTGTTGACCTTTGATCTTCCACAATCTCCAGAAAAGATGAGTTACGAATGGTTGAACTTCGGTTCATCTCCACCTTTCACAAAACCCTGGCAACGTTACATTGGACATCTACCATCTCAACACATAGTGAAAACAAGCTCTTTTGGGATCAGTCACAACAAATATACCGAAGGAACTGATTCATCTTGGGCAACATTCAATGTCACTAAGATGATAGAGCAAAGCCTTTTGTGGAGACAAACTGACCAACCATGGAGAAGAAGTATTCAGTCAGAATACATGTCTGGTCATGAGTACTCAAGAAGTGGAGAAGCGCGATGTTTCTCCCAAGAAATTAGCAAAGATCAAGCGATCATTGTGTTCTTTATTAAGCTAAGCCATTTTTCCAAACCGAAGCTCCGAGCTTATCAAAAATTGGCATGACACCGATGAAGATGGTGGCATTTCGTAGACAAAAGGACCAAAAGTGGAAAACCAACTCAGCACTTCAGGCAACACCCTCCCTACTCTTCCCATCGAAGCAGAAGAGCACAACCCCATACAGAAAAGTAGAGCGAATTCTGGATTCAAGGAAGTTTTCCCAAAACATAAATTCATTCCAGTCTGAGAGACCTCTCATGCTCTACTAACGGAAGACTCAAAAACAGCAAACTATGGCTAAAGGTAAATATCATTTTTGCTTAATAATGTAGTAATCCGTAAGCACATTTGATTTATCTATGTTTATAAAATTAATATATTGTTCAATTATTTAGTATAATATTAAAGTTATGGCAAGTTTTGTTGAAGATTTTATATAAAATGTTATACCTATATACCTCGAGTATAAGCCTAGTTTTTCAGCACAAAAAAATGTGCGGAAACCCAACTCGGCTTATAGTCGGGTAAAAAATGTAGGTTTACCAGGTTTTTGTGGTAAATTAGGGGCCTCGGCTACTTGGGTCGGCTTATACTCGAGAATATACAGTATATTTTTTTAAGTTTTAGAAGACTTTTGACTTCCATTTTCCATCATAAATATCTTTGTATTAAAGTTATTTTGTTTTATTTTTCAGAATAAAGGATGCAATGGGGAACTTCTATGGTTTCTTCCAGACCTTTCAGCAAGACACAAGACGATCTAACTGTGTGGTTAACTTAAGTGTATTTTTTTAGTTTCATTTTTTTTGTTATTTATCGCAAAGGATAGGAATGATTTTTATTTATATCTTGTGTAAATAAACAGAAATGCCAACGGACGGTTTTCATGTTGAGATTTTTATACTTTTCTATATCTTTTTATTGGATGTTGGATTTCTAAAACTTAAGCATATAATAAACACATTGGAAAATGTTTACTTTTTTTGTCTTTTGGTGTTTTTATAATTTTGCTGGTTTTTTTTTATCATATATTGTTCAATGTACAAAATTAAAGTGGACCTTAACCCAATTTATCGGCACTAGGAGCTGTCCGACGTATTCATGAGGGGGCGGGGTGGGGTGGCTGCCGGCCTGTGGAGTCATGCCGGCTAGGAGCGAGCGGGCGGTCCGGGAGAGAGGCAGGCCTCGGACGCCCCTCATGAATACATCGGACAGCTTTGGCAAGCGTTCCGATGATACACTGTACCCCTCCGCAGTGTTTGATAGCGTTACCGGAGTTTCTGGTAACGCTATCACTCTAACACTGCGGCGTTTGATCAAGCACTAGGAGCGCTTACTTTAGTGAAGCAGTCCTCTAGTGCCGAAAATTTAGGTGACAGGTCCTCTTTAAATAAGGGCCCCCTCAAAGAAGTTGTTGAAAACATGTCTGCTGATTTTTAAAACAGCGCCTCACACATTGTGGCCTGCTTGGTATTGCAGCTTAGCTACTGTATATAGAAATGATTGAGCTAGTTACAATACCACATACTACCCATGGTAGGTGTGGAGCTGTTTATGGAAGAAAGTGCCATGTTTTTTCAAACCCATTTGAATGGGTTTTATCTTTACCTACATTTATCTCTATTCACTGTATAAATATGAGATGGATGGGATTCTGACTGCTAAACACTCTGGGGGAATTATCATTGAGTTTTCTTAGGTAAAACTTTTCTAGCTTTAATGTTATTAACAGCTGGTGGAAAAGTTGCCAGGGGCAGCTAGAACAGTTTCTGCTCTAAGGAGTTATGAGAATAATTATATAATTCCTTTATTATGAGAAGATAAGATAAGATAATCCTTTATTAGTCCCACAGTGGGGAAATTCCAGCGTTACAGCAGCAGGAGGTACAGAGAGTGAAGTACAACTATGCACAATAAATATTAGGGATAAATGACAGCGCAGACTTGCCAAATATCCCTGTCCCCTTGGGGCTCACAATCTAATCAACCTACTAGTATGTTTTTGAAGTGTGGGAGAAACCGGAGGACCGGAGGAACCCACGCAACCACAGAGAAACATACAAAACTCTTTGCAGATGTTGACCCTGGGACTTGAACCCAGACCCCAGTGCTGCAGGCTGTAATGCAAACCCTGAGCCACCGTGCTGCCCCCAAACTCCCCCCCCCCCTTGTTTGGCAGAATTATGGTCTGTAATCCCCTCTGAGTTTTCCCAGTTCTGGGATCACCGATCCTTTATGATCCGACCTCCAGGATGGCTCCAGACAGTCGATCACCTGTGATCAGACATTTATCCCTTATCCAGGGACTAGGAAATTAATGTATTTATAGAAACCTTTTAAATTCCTAATAGATGAATATCAGCCAAATATCCTGATATCTTGATGGTATGGGATTCTAGATCCTCAAAATAATTGTTCTTATAAATACACGTATTGCGTTCATCAAGTTTGGAGAGCAATGTTTCCGGGAGAGATAGATAGATAGATAGATAGATAGGAGATAGATAGATAGATAGATATGAGATAGATAGATAGATAGATAGATAGATAGATAGATAGATAGATAGATAGATAGAAGGATATGAGATAGATAGATAGATAGATAGATAGATAGGAGGATATGAGATAGATAGATAGATAGATAGATAGATAGACAGACAGACAGATAGATAGATAGATAGATATGAGATAGATAGATAGATAGGAGGATATGAGATAGATAGGAGATAGATAGATAGATATGAGATAAATAGAGAGATAGATAGATAGATAGATAGATAGATAGATAGAAGGAAATTAGATAGATAGATAGATAGATAGATAGATATGAGATAGATAGATAGATAGATAGATAGATAGATAGATAGATATGAGATAGATAGATAGATAGATAGATATGAGATAGATAGATAGATAGATAGATAGATAGAAGGAAATGAGATAGATAGATAGATAGATAGATATGAGATAGATAGATATTAAAGCAATATATTATATACCGGTAAGTAGGTAATAATAATAATAATAGATAAGATTAAACTAAAGTGAGATACTAAACCTAAGGAAGCTCTGCAATATGAACTTCCACCAGATAGATACCATTCATCAATTACATATAGAAACCAAATATAATCAGTCACATATTCTCCTTGAAGAAACTAGTTGGGTAGAGCTACATCAATCAGTGTTCTACCTGCCTAATTAGCATCATAAACAAAAAGATAATTGACCTCAAGTCATAAATCTTTTGATGTGTGGATCCAAAAACTTCAAAGAGTCATAAGTGTGAAGATGTCAAGTTGTCCACTCAAGGTCATTATAAAAACTCAAGGGTTGATGAACATTCATTTCAGTCTTCATAGGACGGAGCTACCTGAGCTAAGCCTACCGAGATATTTAGAGTAAGATGTCTGCTCTGAAGATATCCATGAAGATCAGCATTTTTTATATGTTCATCTCCTTGATATCGGGAAGACCTGTTCATCTACCAAGAGTTCCTCCAAGAACAAATGGCCACCATCATGGAGTGAAGATTCCACTATACATGATGAATCTTTACCACACCCTTGTTGGAAATCATAAGGAAAACCACAAGCCAGGAACTCAGATTTTGGAGGAGTCGGATACAGTCCAGAGTCTTACTGCAAAGAGTGAGTACAAACATTTTATACTGTCATCTTCTACTATTTTATTGGTATATTATTATACTATTATTATATTTTATTTGTAATTTTTTAAAGTCTTTGCTTCTTTTTGTAAGTTTTGACATAGTAACTCATTCATTATAATGAACAAATGTATATACAGGCAGTCCCCGGGTTACATACAAGATCGGTTCTGTAGGTTTGTTCTTAAGTTGAGTTTGTATGTAAGTCGGAACGTATACTTTATGATTGTAATCCCAGTCAAAATTTTTTTGGTCTCTGTGACAATTGGATTTTGAAAATGTTGGGTTGTCATAAGAATCAATATTATCACTAAAGCCTCATTACAGACACCTGTGATAACTGTTATAGCTGTTTATTGTAGCCTAGGACTAAAGTACAGGAAATTACCAATATCCAGAGGTCCGTTTGTAACTAGGGGTTGTATGTAAGTCAGGTGTTCTTAAGTAGGGGGCCGCCTGGTAGTAAGTTAATAGCTTCTAAGAAATGTTTGAAGTTTATGCCACTGTAAGGCCTAGTTCACATCTGTGTTAAGTGTTCAGTTATTGTGAGCCATAACCAGGAGAGGTGGAATACACACAAGTCTTTTTCAATACAGGCGGTCCCCTACTTAAGGACACCCGACTTACAGACAACCCATAGTTACAGACAGACCCCTCTGACCTCTGGTGAAGTCTCTGGATGTTACTATAGTCCCAGATTGCAATGATCAGCTGTAAGGTGTCTGTAATGAAGCTTTATTGATAATCCTTGGTCCCATTACAGCAAAAAATGTTTAAACTCCAATTGTCACTGGGGCCAAAATTTTTTTTGTCTGGATCTACAATCATAAAATATACAGTTTCGACTTACATACAAATTCAACTTAAGAACAAACCTCTGGACCCTATCTTGTACGTAACCTGGGGACTACCTGTAATGGAAAGACTTGCACCTATTTTGTGTGTTTGACCACTACTGCTTTTGGCTCACAATAACTGAGGGAAATAACTGAAGAGCCATTAGAGATGTGCATTGGGCCTAACATTAATACAGTAATAAGTAGAGGTCGTGTTCTAGCTATTTTAGTAATCATAGAATTTTAGACACAGTTACTAACTATTCAAATTCTTTTTTTCTTCCAGATTTCATTGTAGAAGATAATCGTTGGTTGTTGACCTTTGATCTTTCCACAATCTCCAGAAAAGATGAGCTACGAATGGTTGAACTTCAGGTTCATCTTCCACCTTTCACAAAACCTGGCAACGTTACATTGGACATCTACCATCTCAACAACAATAGCGAAAACAAGCTCTTTTTGGGATCAGTCACGACAAATATACCGAAGGAACTGAATTCATCTTGGGCAACATTCAATGTCACTAAGATGATAGAGCAAAGCCTTTTGTGGAGACACAAACTGACCAACCATGGAGAAGAAAGTATTCAGTCAGAATACATGTCTGGTCATGAGTACTCAAGAAAGATGGAGAAGCGCGATGTTTCTCTCCACGAAATTAGCAAAGATCAAGCGATCATTGTGTTCTTTATTAAGCATAAGCCATTTTCCAAACCCGAAGCTCCGAGTCTTATCAAAAAATTGGCCGTGAACACTATGAAGATGGTGGCATTTCGTAGACACAAAAGGACCAAAAGTGAAAACCAACTCAGCACTTCAGGCAACACCCTCCCTACTCTTCCCATCGAAGCAGAAGAGCACAACCCAACATACAGAAAAGTAGAGCGAATTCTGGATTCCAAGGAAGTTTTCCCAAAACATAAATTCCATTCCAGTCTGAGAGGACCTCTCATGCTCTACTAACGGAAGACTCAAAAACAGCAAACTATGGCTAAAGGTAAATATCATTTTTGCTTAATAATAGTAGTAATCCGTAAAGCACATTTGATTTATCTATAGTTTATAAAATTAATATATTGTTCAATTATTTTAGTATAATATTAAAGTTATGGCAAGTTTTGTTGAAGATTTTATATAAAATGTTATACCATATATACTCGAGTATAAGCCTAGTTTTTCAGCACAAAAAAAAATGTGCTGAAAACCCAAACTCGGCTTATAGTCGGGTAAAAAATGTAGGTTTTACCAGGTTTTTGTGGTAAAATTAGGGGCCTCGGCTTATACTTGGGTCGGCTTATACTCGAGTATATACGGTATATTTTTTAATTTTTAGAATAACTTTTTGACTTCCAGTTTTCCATCATAAAACTTTGTATTAAAAGTTATTTTTGTTTTATTTTTCAGAATTAAAGGATGCAATGGGGAACTTCATGGTTTCTTAGAAAATTCCAGACCTTTCAGCAAGACACAAGACGATCTAACTGTGTGGTTAACTTAAGTGTATTTTATTTAGTTTCATTTTTTTTGTTATTTATCGCAAAGGATAGGAATAGATTTTTAATTTATATCTTGTGTAAATAAACAGAAATGCCAACGGACGGTTTTCATGTTGAGATTTTTATACATTTTTCTATATTCTTTTTATTGGATGTGTGGATTTCTAAAACTTTAAGCATATAATAAACACATTGGAAAATGTTTACTTTTTTTGTCTTTTGGTGTTTTTATAATTTTGCTGGGGTTTTTTTTTACCATATATTTTTAAAAATGTACAAAATTCACCCAATTTATCGGCACTAGGAGCTGTCCGACGTATTCATGAGGGGGCGGGGTTGGGGCGTGGCTAGGGGCGGTGACTGCCGTCCCTAGCCTCGGACTGCCCCCTCATGAACTGCCCCCTCGGACTGCCCCATGAACTGCCCGCCTCGGACTGCCCCCTCATGAATACATTGGACAGCTTTGCGAGCTGTCCGATGATTACACTGTACCCCGTTGCAGTGTTTGATAGCGTTACCGGAGGTTTCCGGTAACGCTATCACTATAACACTGCAGCGTTTGATCAAGCACTAGGAGCTACTTACTTTAGTAAGCAGCTCCTAGTGCCGAAAATTTAGGTGTCAGGTCCTCTTTAAATAAGGGCCCCCTCAAAGAAGTTGGTTGAAGAACATGTCTGCTGACTTTTAAAAACAGCGCCTCACCCAATTATGGCCTGCGTTGGTATTGCAGCTCAGCTATTGTATATAGAAATGTTTGGAGCTTAGTTGCAATACCACATACTACCCATAGTCAGGTGTGGAGCTGTTTATGGAAGAAAGCAGCCATGTTTTTCAAACCCATTTGAATGGGTTTTATCTTTACCTACATTTATTCTCTATTCACTGTATAAATATGAGATGGATGGGATTCTGACTGCTAAGACACTCTGGGGGAGATTTATCATCAAGTTTCTGAGGTTAAACTGTTCTAGCTTTAATGTTTGTAACAGCTATGGAAAAGTGAAAGCTGAGCTCTGATTGGTTGCCATAGGCAACTAGAACAGTTCTGCTCTAAGAGAGTTATAATAATAATAATTCTTTATTTATATAGCGCACACAGATTACGTAGCGCTGCACAGAGCTTGCCATATCAGACCCTGTCCCCAATGGGGCTCACAATCTAATGAATCTTACAGTATGTTTTTGGAGTGTGGGAGGAAACCGGAGGACCCGGAGGAAACCCACGCAAACACGGAGAGGACATGCAATTTCTTTGTAGATGTTGACCCTGGGACTTGAACACAGGACCCAGCATTGCAAGGCTGTAATGCTAACCACTCCCCTCCCCCCTGTGTTCGGCAGAATTATGCTCTATAAATTCCCCCCTACCAATCCTGTAAGGAAGTTTGGCCTTCAATCTATCGATTTAGATGGGACCTCCAGGATGGCTTACAGGACAGTCGATCACCTGCAGCGTATATACATCCGCCATAGATGGCAATGGGCGCACAGGGACGAAAAGGAGCGGTATGGTGCAGCACACGTGCCGCGCCCCATGTTTCCCTATGGAGAGGGGCGGAGGTGAACGGCGCTCATCCCCTCCTCCTTTCCGCGATGTGTGCCAGCCTTGCTACGGTACGATGGGCAAACGTGTGTTAGTGAATCTAGCCTTGGATGAATAGAATATCAGCCAAATCTGCTGATATCTGATGTGTATGGGGCTTCTTCATCCTCAAAATAATTGTTCTTATGAATACAGAGTTTTATTATAAACTTATGATAACTTTATTTGGGCATTGCAAAAATATTAGATGATACACACAATTTTTTTTCATTCTTATATTTTTTTGCTTATACTTCACATTTTATAGGAATTACAGGCAGTCCCCTGGTTACATACAAGATAGGGTTTGTAGGTTTGTTCTTAAGTTGAATTTGTATGTAAGTCGGAACTGTATATTTTATCAGAACTTTTTTGGTCTCTGTGACAATTGGATTTTAAAAATGTTGGGTTGTCATAAGAATCAGGATTAACAATAAATCTTCATTACAGACACCATTGATAACTGTTATAGCTGTTTATTGTAGTCTAAAGCTGAAGTACAATAAATTACCAATATCCGGTGGTCCGTTTGTAACTAGGGGTCATATGTAAGTTGAGTGTTCTTAAGTAGGGGACCGCCTGTAGTTGTAGATGCTACATTCATTAGCACATAGGAAAGTGCAGTAAATATCTTCAAATCATTTCTGCAGCTGGTGATACCGAAGTAAAGATGTTGGAGGAGTTTTTTTTTTTTTCTGTCGCACTTTGCACCTGTAAGCTTTTTTTTTAATATTTTGGGCTTGTAAGATATTTCTTAGCTTGTTTTTAATCTTGCTTTGTAGTTACGGATGTGCAATTCTTGCCCCCTACACCAACAATAGAATGTGAGGGGTGAGGAGAGCTCCCTCCTCCTTCTTCACCTGGCTGTGTGCTTTACTTGGGTCTAAGGGCCTAAACTCTTCCAGAAAGCTGGTTTAAGTTATTGCTAAATTCGTTACCAGCCACTGACCAGCATATATTTCAAATATGGTGCAAGAAATACACCAGAATTATGAAGACCAGTGCAGAACAGGATCTGCCTCCACTGGATTTATGAACTTAACTTGACATGAAAATTTGCTAAGATGGACACCAGTTTCTACAGAAGTCAACTTTAGTGTGGCCTTATGCCTAAGTCATAATGAGGCTTGTGCCTAGTCATATATTAGGCGCAACCAGAAAACCGCCATCTTGATACATGCTCCCCACGAACGTTTTAAAGGGAACTTTCATTTTCACCTTAATGGGAACCTGTCATAAGAAATTGGCCTAATAAACCTCTACCAGTATGTTGTCAAGCAGTTGAACAGCTTCAAGATAATGTTTCCTTCATGACCCAGCGTGGTGACATCATCCAGAAAATCAACTTTGGAGTTAGATGTATAAAGTCAAGGAGGCGGAGAGTTTAGCATTGAAGTCAAGCTCTCCTTGCCTATGAAACCCCCTAACATGTGATTGACATCATGCACCAGACAGGAGATGTGATCAATGATGTGCAGGACCATCAATTACAGTAAAGGGGTCATTCTAATACAGGAAAAGCTTGACTTCAATGTTAAACTCTCCACCTCCTTGACTTCATAAAACCAATTTACATCTAACTTCAAAGGTGATTTTCTGGATGATGCCCCCACAATGTACCATAAAAGAAACATCATCTAGAAACATCTCAGCTGCTTGACAACATACTGCTAGTGGTTAATTAGAACAATTTCTGATGACAGGTTCCCTTTAAGAAAGTTTCCCATTTCAAAAATAACTTTGTCCGCAATATGGATAAATCCAGTGGTTTTTATTAATTATTTTACATTACCAGCATGTAGTGAGTAAGGGGTAGGGGGTGAAAGTCATCTTCTCCTCAATCCCTCCTCCCCGCCACCTGACTCAGGGAGGGAGGGCCATTAGTGAATAGGAGGGACTTGAACAGAAGACTTGAACTGCCCAAAGGCATTTTTTAAAATGAGCAAGCCATAGGCTATTGGAACCTGTTGTCCGGTAAAAATGACCTCACTGATAACAGGTTTCCTTTAGGTCTGTTGTTAAGTCTAAACCCACACAGGACTTTTTCGTTTTCTTGTGTTTCCATTTTTTTCTTCACACCTTCCAAAAACTATAACTTATTAAATTTTTCCTTCTACTGAACTTATTTTCTGCAGAACACAATTTTGCAGTTTTCTAGGGGATTTGTTTTTAGGTCTTTGAATTTGCAGTTCAAATGACACCTCCCCTTTGTTCTTTGGGTTAGTACCAAAATCATATAGTTTTGTTGTGTTTGAAAAAAATCACAACATTTAGGATATTCTCTGTATCGCCATTTTTGACACTTTTAACGTTTTCATACTTCAGTGTAAGGAACTGTGTAAGGTGATGATTTTTGTGGGACATGGAGGTTGATACAATGGGGGTCATTTACTAAGGGCCCAAATCACGTTTTTCCGACGGGTTATCCGAATATTTCCGATTTGCGCCGATTTTCCCTGAATTGCCCCGGCGACGGAAATCAGGGGGCGTGGCCGTAAGAAAACCCGATGGATTCGGAAAAAACGCTGCATTTTTAAAAAAAAGTGTTGCTTGACACGCGCTTACCTGCACCCAGCGTAGGACGGTGAACTTCAGTGCACTCCGATGAACTTCAGCGCAGCAGCGACACCTGGTGGACATCGGGGGAACTACCTTAGTGAATCGCCGGAAGACCCGAATCCTGCGCAGAGAACGCGCCGCTGGATCGCGAATGGACCGGGTAAGTAAATCTGCCCCATTGTTGAGAACTGTATGACCCTTTGATTATTTTTATTTATATTTTTATGGTTGACAAAATGGCATGGAGCTGCGATTTGGGCATTCTTTGGGCATTCGCTATGTAGGATAATCATTACATATATATCCATATACACTCCAAAGGAAAATTAGACTGCACTCTGAACTGAATGTGAGAAATACAGATCCGTAGTAGGAATTATACAGGAAAACTTCCAGCACTTATCCATCCGGAGCAAAAATTATTTTCTTCTAAATTTAAAAACATGAATTTAACTTTATTGAATTTAACCAGAAGAAAATAAATTTCATGTTTTTAAATTTATGAGAAAATAATTTTTCTCCAGATGAATCAAGTGCTGGATCTTTTCTTGTATAACAAAAAGTGTCGAGTGACTGGGAGCCTCTAAAAGGTTTGTGGCTGTAATGGAAACTGATTGCCCCCCAACAATCATGTCCGCGCATGAGATGCCACTGCAGGTGCCACATTCAGGTTAAACCTAACAGATTAATGAAGATATTCAGCATGCAATTTCCCTTTATTCATCCTTAGCCACACAATGATGTATAAGTACATAACAGGTTAAGGTGTTAAAGTGGTTTTCTAAGTCAACATGATTATTGACCAATTCATTAGGTCATTAAAGGGGGGGGGGGGTGCCACTTTGGACCCTCTGGATGAGCTAGCTGGTGTAGTAGCCACCCAGGCTCCCTGATTGCTTCCACCTCTATCTGTAGTGTTGGGTGTTGCACTCCCACCAATCACCTTTTACCAGGGGCGTCGCGAGGCTAAAAGGTCCAGGGCTCGTGCCCCGGAACTTTTGGCCTGTGCCCCGGATCAGCTGGACTCTTGTCTCACTGTCTGGGTCCTCTCCCCACTCTCACTTCTTTCTGCGTCCGTTCCGGACGCAGATAGAAGCAAGTGCTGCAGTGGAGAATGGAGCCATCAACAGGTATTTCTGGGCGGCTTTGGGGAACAACAATTTCTTTGGGGATTATTAATTGCCCATTGTATATATAATATAATACACTGGAGGGTTGTTGGGGACATTATTTAATGGGGTCTGCAGGGACATCACTTATTGGTGAGACTTATTTCATGTGGGAGAATTATTCAGTGTGGGGGCATTAGATTGGGGGTGTGGGTATTATTAGGCGGCTCCTTAATTAGAAAGGGCCACATTGCAGGGGCATTGGCCACAGGTAGTAAGTGCATTATTACATGTTAGGCCATGTTTAGGGAACATTATTAGGGTGGCACAATGAGGGGGTTGTAATGTAAAGTTTGGGGCCAATGTATTTTGGAGGGGCAGTTATTGTGGGGCCACAATGGGGACAGTGTAGTATGTGTAAACTAGAAGAAAAATGGTCACTACTGTCAATTTAATACAAATGCATTGTGGTCCGTGCCCCGGATCTTTTACCTCCGTAGCAATGTTCCTGATCTTTACTAAGATTCAGAAACATTTAGATGACAGCAGCCATAGTAGCCGCTATGGGGCCCGCAGTGTTAGGGGCCATGGCATCCAGCGTGACACACTAAAGAATGGAGTATGTGCACCATTATATACATGTTATACATCACATTGTACAGGATAATATGTATATAACACTGTAGCAGTACACAGCATAAATCAGCAGCTCAGATAACAAAATGTTGGGGGAAAGGAACAGCAGAACAACAGGACTAGGAATCTATCATCTCTAATTCCCGCCGTCAACTTCCCCCATGTGGTCAGCAGCATAAATGTGCGAGCATGAGTGTATAAATGTGTGCATAATCCTAACGTATGCTAGCCCAGCCCTAGCCGGGTGAGCACACTGTAGCACACTGGAGAGGATGAGTGCTGCCCCCTCCCCTCTCCATAGGAAACAGTAACTTATGGCCAAGGATATTTTTTGTGCCGACGTTGTGCTTACCATACCACGCTCGGCCACCATAGGTGTCTACCCGGACAGATATACATCCCCACAACGGTGGCATGAATGCGGCCAAAATGTGTGAGTATACAAATATGTATACCGTATTTTATGAGCTTGTAGGGGGCCCCATTCAGAAGTCTGCTATGGGGCCCTACCTCTCCTAGTTACACCCCTGATGGTATATTATATCAGGTATGTAGTTTATAAATCAGATTCTTACTCTTCCATGAGTTACCACTGGGTGTCAGTGTAGCTCTATATGGTGTCCCGCACTTATCCACCTGTGATCTGTTGATTCTGTCACTTTCCTAAAGTAACTATGGAGAAACCTCCTGTGCTATATAAAACTAATCTAACTATTAGCTAATACTATATGTAGAGCCCCGTTACTCCTTGCCACCAATAGACTTTTTCCATTTTTCGGTTTCTATTTTTTGTTCCCCGCCTTCAAAAATCCTAAAAAAATTATTTTTTGTGTGTGTTGAGCTGTATGAGGGCTTGTTTTCAGCGTAACAAAATATAATTCCTACCCTGTTTCCCCGTGCGGATGGCTTATTTTCAGGTTCTAAGCTTGAAAATAATTGCACTAGGTGTCCTATTTTCTGGGAAACAGGGTAGTGATGGTAATTTATATTCCATGTCGTGTACTGGGGAGCAGGAAAAAAAATTCAAAAGCAGTGAAATTGACGAGAAAACGCATTTGTGCCATATTCCATTATTCCTGATTGGCCAGCTTCAGTACTAGGCGTACTGTGGCCCAGAGCTGCTGGGGGGCCCACATAAGGCTGTACATAAGGAATCCATGGGATATAAAATAACAGCACTGTATAAAATAACCATGAGGGGGGGGGGGTTGGGATGATAAACTAGGGAATATTTTAGTGAACAAAACACTGTTTTAGTTTCTGAATTTTTAATGCTGCCATGTAAGTTCGCTGCAAAGGGGCCCACTAAGGCTCTGTTGTCCAGGATTCTACTGATACCTGGAGCAGACCCTACTTGGGGGCTAAGGCTACTCTACACCCTAGTAGTCTTTGCTTTTCCACCTACCTGTGTGTTCACGTCATCCTACACGCCATTAGAGCTACTGTCCGTAGTACGTAGGTATCAGTCCATGCAGAGCGCACATGTGTATCTTCAGTACAGCCGGCACAAGCGCAGTAGCTCCAATGAAGGCATCAGACGACAGGTATTAAAACATAATAAAACCCCATTTAGATTTAGTATCTCCATGATTGTACTGACCCAAAATAAATGGGGAGGTGTCATTTTGAGCGCACTGTGAAAGCCGTGTAATTAAATTCCCTTTGTCAATTTCACTACATTTAGAAGGTTTTACCAGCCTCCCAGTAGAGTGCATCGAATATTGAATGGTCCCACTAAAAAAGCACAGTTGTCCCATAGAAAAAAAACTATGACTTGTAAAAACAAGACCCCATATTTTTTTTTTTATAATACAGGGAGTAAAAATAAAACGGTGTGGTCCTGAAGGGCTTAACCCTTTAAGGGCACAGCCTTTTTCCTTTCATTTCTACTCCACACCTTTAAAAATCTATCACTTTTTCATTTTTCCGTGTACAGAGCTGCATGAGGGCTTATTTCTGCGTAACATATTGCACTTGGCAGTGATGGTATTTATTATCCCATGACATGTACTGAAAAGCTTGAAAAAAATTCCAAATGCGTCGAAATTGGAGAAAAAACCCATTCATGCCATTTTCTTGTGGGCTCAGTTTTTACGACTTTTACAGTGTGCACTAAATGACACCTGTACTTTATTCTTTGGTTCAGTATGATCACAGGAATACAAAATTTAAATAGATTTTATTGTGTTTTAATACATTTTTAAATATTAAACCCTTGTGTGCGAAAAAAAAAAATTGTTTTGCCATCTTCTGACTTTATCATTCGTCTGTGTATGCAGTGTCGGACTGGCCCACCAGAGTACCAGAAGATCCTCCGGTGGGCCCTGGCTCAACTCAATACTGAACTTCAGAGGTCCATCAGAAAACAACACAATTTGGAGGCTGCTAGAGTATATTTCATGGGAGATAATGAAGAGTGGGCCTCCAGATAGATTTTCTCTGGTGGGCCTAAGGAAACCCAGTCCCATACTCGGTGTATGGAGCTGTGTGAAGGTGTCATTTTTGCAAGATGAGCTGGCGTTTTCATTGCTAACATTTTATGGACTGTACAACCTTATGATCATTTTTTGTAAATTTTTTTATGTTGCAAAAAAGTGGTGCTTCGGACATTTGGGGGCTATTGTCAACGTCGGGAATATCGGTTATTTTATTTTGATAGACAGGATTTTTCGAGACTCCTTTAAGAGTTAACTTTTTGTTTTTATATCAGTTCTAGGGAAAGTAATAATTTGATCTTTTAGGTTTTATATATACCGGTATATATATATAATTATATATATATAATTTATAAAATGCCAATGCTGCTGCAGCCAGAAAAATTAACTTAGTATCCACGGTCCGTTTCCAGTCAGAGGGGGGAGGTTCCGGTCACAGCCATCAAGCAGGCGCTGGCCCACACGGCCACATCTTTACATAACCACCTCTCCTTATCTCCCTGTAATCTATGTCTCGTCTCAATTCTTGTGCAGGCACTGGTCATCTCTGCTCCAGCCCCGCGTGCAATGCGTATGCGCGAGAATTGAGGCAGGCCAGGACCGCGCAGGCCAGGGACTTGACAAGAAACCAGGAGGCAGGGCATGCTGGAGGTGCGGTTAGGTAAAGATGCTGCTGTGAGAGCCGGTGTCTGCTTGACTGCTGTGCCCAGACCCCACCCTCCTGACTAGAAGCAGACAGTAGATATAATTTTTCTGGCTGCAGGCAACGTTGGCACTTTATAAAGACATGTGCAGCACACAGGCAACTGGCCAAATAAGGTACTCTCTGTGGTTTAATAGGGATTCGGCTGGTGACAAATTCCCTTTAACCCTAGAGTGTGCAAATGATCCCTGATGACATTAGGGCGAGCTCAATCACAACAAAGATGGCAGCGATTGTTATCGGTGGGTGATTGCTGCAATATGCAGCAAATCCCATGTCATTTTGAGGAGGGCTCACCCTGAACAGGTACGTCAAGGAGCATTAGGAGTTAAAGGGGTATTTCAATTAACAGATATGAGTCAGATTATGATATAAGTCCTGCCCTCCCCCCTGGCTACTCCACGGCCAGGCACACCCCTGGAGGTGGTGTAAAGGGAAGAAATGGATGAAATTCCTGGCCATGTGCCAGGCATTGCACTTATTTCAGGGCCCATTCATGCACTGAGTATATAGCCTGCCCCCTGCCCTCAGTATGCCCAGCACATGAAAAAATTAATTCAGTATTTTGCTTTCCGACACCCCCATAGGTCATCTTCTTGATTCCTGTGGGTGGGCAGCAAAAGGTCTGCGCACACACAGTGATGCAGGTGGCTGACATAGTGGGTCGCGGATCGCACTTTCGTCGGACTATGCACTTTTTCCGTGGATTACACGGCTTGGAGAGGTATTTAACTAGTGTCTGCCCCGGGATTTTGGTGCACGTGATCGATTTTTGGCGCAGTTGCGCTGGGTTCCATGCAGCACAATTTAGGGGGAGTGCCGCCAGACGTTCCGACTGATTTGGACTGAGCGCGGGCTTTAACTTTCACATTGCACGCCCAAGCACTTACATGCACCACTAAAAAGAAAGTGAACTCTGTCAGACCTGAGCAGGGAAGAGACACATTCAGGATATTTGGTGCATGCCGTTAATGAATCACGGCACAGTGCATTGTCGCGGACAATCCCCGATACAGCAAGAGGCTTTGGGAAAAGAGGCCACAGAGGCCCAGATAAACCTCCCCCAAGATGTCTATTCTAGCTGGACACTGACACTTTTGATAAATCTGGCCTAATGTTTTAATTTTTTTAGTTCAGGGTTGTGCTGGAACCTCTACTTCCATGAAACCCTTCTTTCAACTATTCTAACTTGACACAAGAACTAATTTGGCTTTTTTGGGGAAGTGATTTATCAGGACTTGTGCACCAGAATTTTGTTGTACAAGTCCCTAAGTAGGCACAATTTCCTGGAGTAATTGCGCCTATTTCCCCCTTATGCCCCTTCCAAGCCAAGTGGGAGTGAAGGTGCCTGAAATGAGGGCACAGCTGGTAGCTGTACTCGTGGCACAACCCCCGCCAGATATATCCTGATAGATCTGCTGGGTGCCAGGACAAATGCCCCCATGGTGTCACAAACTAGGCCCCTCACTCTTTTTTACAAGTTCCTCTGGTTTTCTGATCACTCCTACCATATCTTTCTATACTTTTATATTGCAGTATAGCTGTTTTTCTATGGATCTGTAAGAAGGTGCCACCAGCACATTGTTACAGATCTGCATAAAATGACAAGTCCTGGAGTCTTATGACAGGGAGCGATGATCAAGGCCAATATGATCGTGCTCACGCCTGCACCAATTGCATGTTAGCCACAGGTGTTCGAGGAAATATGAAGCAAATTTTCAGCTGTATGGAGAGGGCTAAGTCCGTGAACTATCTCCATATTCCCCTTGCCACAAACATGCTATTAAAGTGATTGGCAGCAAGGAGTTAAACATCCCTATGTGATAGGAATTGTTTTAAGCTTTTCTTGCTCCACCAGAGGGATGGATCATGTCTAAACTTTTGAAACGTTTCCTATTATGAATTTGGATCTGGATGGACGCTAGGAAAGTAGCAATTTTTTGCACCAAATTCCAGAGATCCAAAAACACAAAAATAAATGATGGATATTAAACCCCTTGGTATCTATCTGGACAGCTGTTTTCATGTGTAGCGGGGTTATTACAAGCTCATTATCTCATTAGGTTTGTGGATTGGCCCTGCGTTCTTCCTTACACATCTTGCAGGACCTTCAGTAAACATCTCCAGTGTTTTTACAACTGGCCTTACAGTTTCTGTTTTGTCTAAAACTGAATGGCACATGTGAAGGCTGGGAGTATTAGCATACAACAACATGGAGAAAGAGGAGAAGAAGGGGGAGCTAAGAGTCTACTTTGTACAATAACAAACAGGTATTGTCTTTATGTATCGAACATTGAGTGGATTTTGAATTGAATTGTACATTATATTAGACAACAATTCACGTCTGTAATTTTGAGTAGAGAAGACGGACCCCGCCGGAGAAGTGTTACATTATAGATTGCAAACAATCCTTATGGTTGGGATGGAGAAAGCTGTCATTTAGGTCACCTACCCGATAATTTAAAGTCACAGACTGATTAGATGTACAGACAATGAGAACATTTTGCACAGATTTATATCAGAAAGAAATTGTGCAGTTTTAGCTGGAATTACAAAAAACACACAAAAATTAAGCATAATATTTCAAACATTAAATGTATAAAAAAATACATATTTTTTTTCAATCCCTACAAGATACTGATGAAATAAATTACATTTCTAGGCATTTCATATCTAGTGAAGTCTCTTCTCTTTGAGAAGACCATTCCCGTATCTAGGTCCTCCACGTGTTATACCTACCGACCACCAACCATCTTCTTCGAATATACCCCTCTAGAGGACTACAGTTAATAATTAATAATAATTCTTTATTTATATGGCGCACACAGATTACGCAGCGCTTCACAGAGTTTGTCAAATCAGTCCCTGTTCCCAATGGGGCTCACAATCTAATCAACCTACCAGTATGTTTTGGAGTGTGGGAGGAAACCGGTGGGAGGAAACCCATGCAAACACGGGGAGAACATACAAACTCTTTGCAGATGTCGACTCTGAGACTTGAACCCAGGTCCCCAGTGCTGCAAGGCTGTAATGCTAACCACTAAGCCATTTTTGGTTAGCATCTTAGGCCAGCGCAACAAATAAATGTTAGCTAACCAGCACTGCCTAAATGCTGCACTAAACCCAGCACAACACAATTCTGCACATAAAGGTGTGTTCCAGTGCACAGTCGACCATGCGCCACATTTAATCTGCAAAGTCGGACAGAATTGCACAGTTCCGACAACTGTCGGGCGCCAGATTCATTAAGAACGAGCGCCACAAATTATGAATCTGGTGGATATTGCACAATCCTTCAGTCCCCATTTTTGAAAATACATTTTACTGTTTGTTCCTCATATAATTAATAATAATAATTCCTTTATTTATATAGCGCTCTCAGATTACACAGAACTTGACAAATCAGTACTTGTCCCCAATGGGGCTCACAATCTAATCAACCTACCAGTATGTTTTTGAGGGAACCGGAGGAAACCTGCGCAAACACGGAGAGAACATACAAACTCTTTGTAGATGTTGATCTGGATGGGACTTGAACCCAGGTCCCCAGCGCTGCAAGGCTGTAGTACTAACCACTGAGCCACTGTGCTGCCCATGGTGGCTCATATAACATCTATTAAAGGGGTTGTACCAAGTAATAATGTAACCTGGGATCAACAAAGTAGGGGATTACAATCTGTTATCCCGTATCAACTGTCTGGGTACCCACCAATGGAATGAAAGGTCCCATTCTGAAAGTGTCTTCAATTACCGAGCACACACATTCACAACCTATAAGAAAATAAAATAGCCGCAGAACTCATAATCAATCTGTCATCAATTAGTGAGAACCAGAAGCCATGATCATTGGAGGTCTGAGCAGTTGAACCTTCACCGTTCAGATTCCAATCCCTCATCCAGTAGATATAGGAAAGAGTCTAACTTGGTAAAACTCCTTTGGGGAATCGCAAAAACATAACTCTATGATTTTTACTTGTGTCTATTTTTTTAAGACTGGCAGACTTAGTGTGAAGGTGTCAGGGGTTTTCTAAGTTGAGTAAATTGTTGTTCTGTCAATTTTTATAAACCCTAGGAAATTCTTTTAAGCAAAAATGGGGAAAATTTGCATGAAAATTAGTATAAAAAAATAAATGAAAGATTTTTTTTAAAAAAAAGGCTTCCTTTCATTTTTTTTTTATTTAATTTCCGAAGGCTGATTTTGGCCATAGAGACAAAATATAATAAAAATTATAATTATTATTATTATTTATTTTATATGATTTTATGAACTGTGATTTTTCAGAAAGTTGCATATTTAGGTGCAGTGGGGGCAGTGAGGTCTATGCTTAGATTTTTTTTTTTTTGCCACAATAATAATAATAATAATAATAATTCTTTATTTCTTTGAAAAAGTTGCAGATCCATTCCTTACCTTGCCGGGGGATAAATTAAGCTGTGTTTATCTATCTGTCTAAGGAACTAGAAAATACACCAAAAGATCTCCAAATACATTCAAAAACCTGGAGCAAGATACTTGCATAATGATAAATCTGCCCCTATGCCTTCCCTGGATGGTATCCTAAAATAAGAGATGCCAGAGGTATTTGGTCTTCTCAACTACCTATTTGGGTAAATCCCCTAATTTTAAAAAGTGATAACCTGTTAACGAAGAATGGCCCAGGAATAAGCCACAAAAATTGTGCAAAACCTGACATAATTTTTGCATGATGCATTTCATCAATGCCCCTCAATTTATTTATATTAGGGTTTTTTGGTGGGATGACATCTACTGCACTTTATAATTAAGTACATGTATATATATAGAGAGAGAGAGAGAGAGAGCGTGTAACAAAACGTTGTTTTAGACGGTAAAATATTTTGACAAATACACATCCGAAGGAAAAATGTATATTGTCAAATATTTGTCAAATAGACTTGTGGAAAAATCAATCCAATGATACCAAACTCGGACTCCTACCCCATCCCTTGGGGGTGGGAGAGGATACAACTTTAAAATCTTTAATGGGAACCCCCATTTTTTATTGCAGATTCGGTTTCACCGGGAAATATTACATTGATTTGACCTAGGCATTTTCAATTTTGGTGATAGATGTTCTGTAAGCAGCAAAAATTGGGGTGGGGGTAGGAGGCCGAGTTTGGTATCATTGGATAGATTTTTGAAAAATATTTGACAGGTATTAGTTTTTCCATCCAATGTATATTTTGCATGATATTTCACTTTCCTTACCTATTTGTTACACCAAATGTGAGGTTTTTTTTGTGGGAGGATATATAGCTTTATTTTTACATACAATTTATTTATATTTATTGGTGGAGCTGGAGTGTGAGATTCCACATTCCCAAACCAACTAAGAATGGTTTGCACATGAATAAGCAGGTTTTTTTTTTTTCATTTTTATGTGGAACAATTAATTATAATAATTAGCACTGCACAGAGCTTTTTGCCACATCAGTCCCTGTCCCCAATGGGGTTCACAATCTAATCAACCTACCAGTATGTTTTGCAGTGTGGGAGGAAACCAGAGGACCCAGAGGAAACCCACGCAAACATGCAGATGTTGACTTGGATGGGATTTGAACCCAGGACCCCAGTGCTGCAAGGATGTAGTGCTACCCAGTGAGCCACCAATTTCCCGTCTTCGGCTCTATTTAGAGTTTGCGTGTAATTTATTGTTTGACTATTGTTATTTTATATTTTACATTTTGTATTAAAAAGGAATAGGGAAAAAAAACAGCCATTTACTTCTGCATTTTCAATCCTGTCATGACTAATACTAGGTTTTCTTTTACCCTTTTACAATTTCCATAAATACTGTAATTTTTTTTTTTAATTCATTTTTACTAATTTTAAAAATTAAATGCTCTGTACATTTCTAGCGGAAAGGGGAGGTTCATTTGTATTTTATAAAATGTTGACAGGATTTTCTTAACTTATTTTTCTGTTTTTATTTTTTATATTTGTAAGTGGATGTGACCTTGGGTATATGTGTTTGTATATATGAGTATGTGCAACTATACATATGTGGAAGATCTAGGCAACTTTTAAGAAGAAGGGTAAAACAATTTGTAAAATGTATTAATTTATTTATTAATTATTATTTATTAAGACTGGAATATTCCATGGCAGGCCTAATCGGAGAGTCATGTTGGACATAGGGCTGTTTACAGGTTAGATTCCCTTCTAAAATGTAAGGTTTCCATACTTTACTGTTCTAGAATATTGCTAATGTTGGAGGTAAAATTTAAAATGAAAAAAAACTAAATAAAATTTTTGAAAAATGAAAGAAAAATCATATTTTTGTCCTTCTAGGGTAATAAAAGTTGGAATCCTTTGATGACTTTCCTCTTATGGCAGGGCTTCAACTCCGCTGCAGACCATATGGCAGCTCTTGGCATATTACATCATCTAACTGATAAGTTTATTTGGGAACTATCTTTACCCAAAATGGGTTGGTGGGTTCTGACAACCATCGAATGTGTATAGGGCTTCCCCCAACTTTAGGTTCAGATTAAGGAAGTCAAAATGTAACCTTATCATTTTGTTCTTTGGAGGTAGGTCACTGCCAGAAACCTCTTTCCATTAAAGGGGTTTTCCAGGCCCCTATACTAGTAATAACCTAGTGGTTGAACAGGGGGGGTGTAACATTCGGCACCCCCACCAATCAGGTGTCCGATTATAGTCGGAGCCGGAAGAAAACTGCCAGTCTCTCCAGGCCAGTATGCTACAGATGGAGCTGTCTTCTTCCGGCTCCCTCCGTAGTGTATGATCAGTGGGATTCTGTGTGTTGTACCCTTATGATTTAGAGGGACAAGAGACACGAAGCGCAACAAGACTCAAGTGCAATAATTAATATCCAAGGATGTAGAGAGAGGTAAAGTGCTCACCTTAAGTTCTATGTGATTACACGCATCAAGTATAGAAATGGATTGGATGAGCAGCAAGCTGTAGAATAGGAAAGCCCAAGGCGTAGATTTCCAGGGTCGCATCTATGGGTTTGTAGTATTCAGGTATATGCAAGTAGAAATATTCCACACCGGGTACAACTTCTTATAAAATCCACTTTATTTGTAGAATGATAAAAAGTACAAACAGCACGTTTCGGCACTGTACCGGTGCCTTCGTCAGGTTCCTGTGTGGAATATTCCTACTTGCATATACCTCAACCCTTATGATTTAATATCAATGGCCTATTCTACAGAGAAATTATTTGGGGCCTGAAAAATCTGTTTAATTACACATGCACTTTTGGTTGCGCCAGTCCAACGTGGGTGTGGGAGCCCAGAGTCACAATACCAAGTTGGGCCTCCTTGCATTTAAATAAGTAAATATCCCTGTGATTACAGTCTTTGTAGCATTATTTAGCACAGATTATTAGTCGCAAAACACAAATGAGCAGATAATTTGCTACTACTACTGTATGTCAACACCTTCATTGAGTTCAATCAATAATGATCAAGGATTAGCTAGATACATCAACAGTCACTGAGTAGAACAGTAGCATATTATACACAAGTATTTCCAAATTTCAAGACTTACCGTATCAACAATACACTTAAGAATTTGGATAAAAACTCTGAAGGTTACCAGATTTGGCAAAGAATATGCTTATCAACCAGGAAGTTTTAAATCAGATTTATTAGCCCAAAGGATCACGGATCGGTAGAAATTGTTGATCTTTGAAGGACTAAACTTCTTGGCCGGATGATTGTCTTCAGCCATGTCATCTCACAATAATCAGTCACCTCTCTGTGAGTTTTTATACACCTGCTGAGCAAGAGAAAGATGCCATTGACTAGACGGAGTGAAAAATAGTGGGTAAAATACAAAAAAAAAACACAAAACACAATTAGACGAGGTGGAGAGGTAAAAGAATGGACAATGTCAGGGTAGGATGGAACTTTTGTGTATTAGAACAATTGTTTGTTAACAATGCACTAAAATAACAGTGACTTAATAATGTTAATGAAATGTCTATATGTCTACCTGGTCAAAGGCATCAGGAACCTTGGGGAGATGGGGGAGAAGAGCAGCTCGATGATACAAAAGTCATAGATAGTCTACGTGATGTTATACATCTGTAATGTATATACCCGAAGCATGTGGAGGAACACGAGGAGTCCATACACCTTATGGATCATGTACAACATGGAGTTTTAGTGTGGAATTTCAGAGAATGACCATAATTAATGTAGATCTACCTGTAACAGTAAATTTATTGAACTGATTTCAGGATTTAGAGAATGTAGAGGAGGTACCTATTGGTCTCACAGTGAGATGAATGAATCGTGTTTGCCACTGTTTTGTTTCCTGGTTGGTTTGGCATTTGAAGCAATACTTAGAGGTCGAAAAATATGAAGATGTAGACTTAATTTAATTTAAAAATATATAAATCAATCTTTGAAGAGCAGAAGTTCCCTATTTTGGCCTATCCTGAGCCATCCAAGATCCTGGAAGCTATCAATAAAAAGCAGAACTCTTCAGCAACCATCCAAAATTCTTGGAACTAATGCCTACCAGTACTAATCCCACAAGCCATAAAGAAATGCTTGGACAAAGTAGACATTGGCAAGGCAGAAGAGCCAGGCAGATTGAGTGGCTCCCATCTTTATGGTCATGGCAACATATGCATTGGTCCTCAAGTTATTGATCTAATAGGAGCCTACATATTCCATCGGCTTTGTATCGTACTAGATCCAAAAACCCACATTTATCCCAGTGGTGGGGAATTAACTTAAGGCTACATTCACACGACGTTTGCCCGCCGTAACATAGCACGGCGGGCACATGTTGGCACCAGGGAGAGGAGGAGGGGGTGAGTGCTGCTCACCCCTGCCCCTCTCCATTGTGATATATGGGGCACAGTGCCGTATTCCTGGGAGAGATAGGACATGCCCCACCTTTCTCCCGGTTACGGAACAGTACGGTGCCGCAAGTGTGCCGCACCGTACCGATCCCCGTACGGCTCCGTGAGCCCATTGTCGTCTATAGGGGACGTATATATATATGGCGATTTTGGGAATAAGAAGGCATTGAAAGCCATTGAGAAAACATGTACAGCTAATGATGCATATTTTGGGGTATTATTGCACCAAGGAACACTTTAAATAAATTTGGCTGGATTTTTCTAAATCTCCATATATTTAACTTTTGTTAAAAATAAGGAGAAGATCAAGAGTCATGGTGAAAAATCCCTTATTACATAAGGGTCATATATGGATGGAAAGGCTCTCTATTACCTTAAAATTGAATTAGAGGGATATATGGAAATTGTCATATACCAGTTTGAAACACAACCAGGTATCTGTTAATGTAAGAATGTCCACATATCAGTCATATCATCCAAGCCTGGTGATTGAGGTGGAACTGATTGAACATCTAATCTCTATGGAGGTGACTATACTCCACGATATCAGTAGGTTTGGGCATTTTGGATTTCAGCTTTTCGAGGGAGGTAAGCCACCACCAGATGTATCGACACAGATCCCACATGTGTATGGGGCACGGTTATGGCTATTGGCAAAACATCCTTTCTGCAGACAGTTATCTAAAGTGTAGGCCACCTTAACAATGTACAAATATACTATAGATGCCATATAATTTGGGCATTAGGCCAATGTTTGCTCTACTCCAGTAGACTAAGTCCAAGTGTTAACTGAAACTAATTATCCACCTAATACTGGAGCAATCACTTAGGCTTAATGGATTATCCGAAATGCTTAGTAGCAGATTAATCTTGGCTAATTCTCATCCATCGGTCTGCTTCTGTCTACTTTTTACGTACCCTGATTTAAGCAAGTGTTTCATGAATGCACCAATGATGTCGAAGAATTCAGACGCTGGGTATTAGCATAACAGAAGAAAGCGATTAACCAGACACTGGCAAGGGATAGCTTGTGGCACATGATATTGAATAGGTTGAACGTGTGAAGTGTATAAGGTGTGAAGAGGCGTCCATGCTATATAAAGTCAGAGAGTGATCCCTCACATCAGATTGAGACCTCTCCAAGAAGAATCATGGGTCTACTGAGTAGCCTTATCTGCTTAGCACTTTGTGATGTAGTTCTGGCCATTCCTCTCCAGGGACATAAAGGATTTCAGGATTCATTTTATAGCAGGAAAAACACTCAGAGAATAAACTACCCACTCTATATGATGCAGCTCTACCAGTCACTCATCACGGGGAACGCAACTGACCTCTCTGGATTGGAACACCCAGCTCTCCAGGAATCGGACACTGTCCTGAGTCTCAGTGCAAGGAGTAAGTACACTTTTTTACTTGTTGGTATGTTGAAGTGCTTTGACAGGGTATAAGTAGGGTATACAACTTCTTGGGGCCTCATTGTTAGGACTCTGGAATGGAAGTCTTGAACACTCTGTTCCTACTCAATGCTCAATTTTGCTCCCGTCTTGGCTATTTTCTGTCCCCCTAGACTTTTAGTAGAACCCAACGAGCAAAGTTGACCAGCACTTCATTCAAACGCCTCTTTCCCAAGTTGGTGCAGTGAGGAGTAATGGGGATGTTGACCTCTGGTGTAGCATTTTACCAATCTTCAGATGTTCAATCATCTGAAGATGTGCCGATCTTCAGTTTCTCATGAATGTCTACAGTAGGATGATCAATTTGTTTAGTACTAGACATTTGAGGGCAATATAGAGTACCAGCATCACCATCTTGACTGTGAAAGACGTAATAACATGTAACTTACATACTATATGCTTGTAAAACATTACCTACCATCCAGTCTACCATCACATATGCACTGAGATTTTAAAAAAATACAAAAACTTGTTGCCCGGATTTCAAGTTAAGGTTTAACTGCATCTTAGTACAGTCAAGGCGTGCCAATAAAAGATTTTATTTTTTATTTTTCTGTTTCTTAGATGTAGTATTAGGTTTTGGTATTATTGTTTAAAGTTACTTGTATATTGTAAGGACCTTCATCAGACTACGATCCCATCTGTTTATTTATACTCTTCCTCCTCTCTGGTGATGGATGACTGGCTAGTAGACTGTGGAATGGGACTAAATGCTCATTATGTCATTAGATTTTGTGTATTCGGTGTAGGTCTTGTACCAGGACCTGTACAGTTGTCCCAATACACATCCCATGTTGTGACATTTGGCCAAACAGTTTTTGTTTTGTCTGTCGGTTGCTGACAGGACTTACAGCAGTAAAAGGGAAAAAAGATGAATATACAAAAATGTTCTTGGGTCCCTTTGTTGTTTTGACTGTCTGGATTCTAATATGTCCTCTTTGTGTATTCCACAGGCTGCACTGAAGAAAAGGACCGCTGGATGATATCCTTTGACATGTCTTCGGTCTCCAGCGGCACTGAGTTAAAGTTGGTGGAGCTCAGAGTTCGTTTCCCTCCTTTTCGAAAGAAACATATCACAGTAGAGATCTACCATTCCAAGGAAGGCCAAGAAAAGGTCTTTATGGGGTCTTTCAAAACTAACCCTACAACACAAAAGGATGAATCCTGGAAGATCTTCAATCTGACCCACATCCTGCGGAATTCCATCCACCAGGGAGAACCGGGTTCAAGTGATGAATATATTCCAGCAGAGGATCTGGTGCATAAAGAAGCTATAGATGCTGCTCAAACTCCACAGGACAACACAGAACATCTCACTGGTAAACCCTTTCCATCAGACAGAGCAATGCTTGTTGTCTTTGCCAGGGAGAAGGCAACCACAAGGCAGTTTGGTTCTCCGAGCCTTATTCAGACTGTGCAGTCCTCAAAGTACATCATGTCAGAAAGAAGAACCATAGGAACTGGACTAAGGAGAAACAGGAGAAACCACAACCCAAAACACAACATGATAGCCAACAGTATGCAAGCCAGAGCCAAAGACGTTGGCGTACCTCTTTGTAGAAGAGTCGACATGTGGGTGGAATTTGATAGGATTGAATGGGGCAACCGAATTGTCTACCCAAGAAAGTACAACGCCTATAGGTGTGAAGGAACATGTCCCATTCCACTCAACGAGAGCTTTCAACCTACAAATCATGCATTCATAAAAGTAAGTCTCATATATACCCTGTTGGTGTATCTGTTTAGATCATATTTTAATTATTTCATATTTGTCGACCGTGACTATACAGTCTAAGGCCTCATTCACACTGCTGCATGGGGGATGTATATACGTCCCCCATAGACGGCAATGGGCACACGGCTCTGTACGGGAGCGGTACGGTGCAGCACACGTGCGGCACCGTACTGCTCCGTACCCCGTGAAAAAATAGGACATGTCCTATCTTTTCACGGCATACGGCGCCGTGCGCCATACATCCCTATGGAGAGGGGCGGGGGTGAGCAGCGATGCCGTGTGCCCGCCGTGCTATGGTACGGTGGGCAACGGTAGTGTGAATCCTGCCTAAAGGGGGATGAATTATTGCATTTAATGAAAACGGCCATGGGATCCAGCTGGAGATTGAATAGTAGGTAGTTTGGTAACTAAGAGACCCCCCCTAATTTATATGATAGCTGAGGATTTCTGAGGTGGGACAACCACTTTCTAGACATTTATGGCCTGTTTAGAGACATAGACGACACAATAACCCTATGTCATGTTATGTAGGCTCTGCTCACATATGTAACATCCAAATTTGATAACGTGATACAAAGTGCCCTCAATAGTTGTTATGATGCATCTGTGACAGTCAGGACAATGGGCTCCCAACCCGATTCTCATGTGTTGCCTTTGCCTTTCAGAGTTTGGTCAAGTTGTACGATGCAGAAAAAGTTGAGTGCTCCTCCTGCGTCCCTGTGAAGATGAGTGCGCTCTCAATGCTCATATACGAGGATGAAAATGTCTCGCTGAAGCACCACGAGGACATGGTGGTAGAAGAGTGTGGATGCAACTGAGGAAATTCAGATGTTTTTGTTTAAATTGCTTCTCTATGTAAATACTGTAAATAAGATATTTATACAAATATATATATTTCACATTTTAATTCCCTTTTTTTTTTTACTGTGGACATTATTATTTAACCTTTACACACATTGTACACAATGGGGCAGATTTATCAAGCTGTCTGAAAGTCAGAATATTTCTAGTTGTCCATGGCAACCAATCGCTGATCCCCTTTAAAATATTCATGAGCACTGGTAAAATGAAAGCTGAGCTGTGATTGGTTACCATGGGCAACTAGAAATATTCTGACTTTCAGACAGCTTGATAAATCTTCCCCAATGTGTGTTTTGTAGCTCTGATAGATTTTTGTGAATCTATTATTTCTGGCTACATAATAATAATTATATTATTTATTATTATGTAGCCAGAAATAATAGATTCACAAAAATATTGGGATCAGAGCTACAAAACACATCCATAACATGTGCAGAATGTAGCCCCAAAGGGTCATTTGATGCTTCATTGGCTTCTTAATCTGTATCAGGCCCTTTCAAAGATTATTTCCTATGTCTGGCATTGATATCCTCTGGTGGGGTTACTGTTTGGGGGGTTATTCGGCTTTTTAAGGCATCTGGGGTTGGGTGCCCTGATAACTCTGACCCAAGAGATAACACAAAAATGTGTTACCCCAAAATGTAAAGAAAGTGATACAGATGGTCACCTACTTAAGAACACCTGATTTACAGACGACCCCTAGTTACAAACGGACCTCTGGATGTTGGTAATTACTGTACTTTAGCCTTAGGCTACAATAATCAGCTATAACCGTTATCACAGGTGTCTGTAATTAATATTTATTACTAATCCTGGTTCTTATGACAACCCAACATTTTTTAAATCCAATTGTCACCAATTTTGGCTGGGTTTACAATTATAAAACATACAGTTCCGACTTACATACAAATTCAACTTAAGAACAAACCTCCAGAACCTACTGCCTGTATTTGTGATGGGGAACTGGCATTGGGATGTACCTCAGTCCTTGCCACCAGGATTGTAACTAGAGTTCTATGAGGTACAGGGGAATTATTGACATCCCATTAGTCATGATGTGTGGCATGACTTATAGCTGTTTTATAGCTTTCATTGTGCAGTCCAGATGACACCTTCCCTTTATTCCTTGGGTTAGGGCCGCCAGTCAGAATTTTGGGGTACCTAACTGACAAGATTTTTGGCTCCCCCACCCACACACTTTATTTCCCATCTTATATTATTATGTCACATCTCATATAAGTGCTTCATAAATTCATTGTCCCTTATATAGTTCCCTGGAATTAACCCCTTCCCGTCAAGGCCCTTTTTCGATTTTTGCCTTTCCATTTTTCACTCCCCACCTTCAAAAATATATAACTTTTTAATTTTTCCATATAAAGAGCTGGTTGAGGGCTTGTTTTCTGAGTAACACATTGCACTTCATAGTGATGGTATTTAATATTCCTTGTCGTGTACTGGGAAGCGGGAAAAAAATCCAAATGCAGTGAAAATGGAGAAAAAACGCATTTGCACCACTTTCTTGTGGGCTTGGATTTTACGGCTTTTACTGTGCACCGAAATGACATGTCTACTTCATTTTTTGGGTCGGTGCGATACCAAATTTGTATAGGTTTTATAATGTTTTCATACATTTAAAAAAATTAAAACCTCCTGTAAAAAAAAAAATCTTCATTTTGTCATTTTCTGGTGCTAATAGATTTTTGGTGTAATTTTTATCGATTTTCAATGACTTTTTCAATACTACCATTTCAAGCACTTTATGGCCTTTTGATCACTTTTTATTAAATTTTTAACATTTTCAAAAATGGCAAAAAAGTGTTTTTGTCAACTTTGGCCATCAAATGGCCATTTTCCGTTACGGGATTAAAAGTTGAGAATAACTGTCATTATATTTTGATAAATGGGATATTTTGGGACGTGGTAATACCTAACATGTTTATGATTTTTACTGTTGCTCTCCAGTAGATAAGTAGCCTCTTACATATGCCCCCAGTATATAGGTAGCCCCAGACATGCCCCCCAGTAGGTAGGTAGCCCCAACCCCTTATACCAGTAGAAAGCTAGCCCCAGAAGATGCCCCCCAGTAGATAGGTAGCAACAGCACATGACTCCAAGTAGTTAGGTAGTCACAACAAAAAAAAAATAATACTCACCTACCTGCGCACTCCTCGTCGCTCCTGTGCTGTTTGGCAGCGGTGATGGCGCCTGGGTTAGAGAAAGGAGTGGATGCCGGTATCCAACAGTGCCTGGATCGCACAAAGGATGCAGGCAGAGGCACCATTGCTGATGCACACAGCTATTGATGGGGAGGTGAACTGCAGGCCGTCCTTTACCTCTATGATGACGGCCCTGCTTTGGGTCAGCACAATCACAGAAATATATTTTTTTTTACGTCTTAATGTCTAAGCAAATTTTGAACTTTGCATTAAAATACTTGTGTTGCCACACAGAGCTGGTTAAGGTGTCATTGATTGCGGGATGGGATCACATTTTCAATTATACTATTTGGACAACTGTACAACTTTTTGGTCACTTTTTATTCAAATCTTTATTGTAGATAAAATGACAAATAAATTGAACACTTTTTATTCTGTTACAGCATTTATGGAGGAAAATAATCATTTTTAACATTTTAAAAGATCAAATATTTTGGGATGCAGAGACACAGAAACATTTTTATGTTTTTTTTTTATATGTGTTTTAGGGAAAGGGAGCATTTAATTTTTCATATATTTTTTAAACTTATTATTTATAATCTTATTTTTTTATATTATTTCACACCCTCAAGGGTACTTGAACCCAAGGGGGTCTGACCATCAACTGTATTGCAGTATATTGAGAATATATTGCTTCTATATTATAGGCTGCCTCCAACAGAATGACAGCTATAGGAGCCTTTAAAAGTCCCTGAGCCCTCTTTATACTCCCTTGACAACGTCAAGGCGTAAATTTACATGGAACAAAATTAGTGTAATGTTACTGATCGAAGTACAGTATATCAAGGGCAATCTTACCAAAAATAACACTATATAAGGGCTAAATAATACCATTATTTATGCGATTCAGGGGAAAGTAGCCACACGTACAACAAGAACAATACCACCATATAGACACCACTTGCTAATAATGTGATCAAGGTTCTTTTGCATCAGTGCTGGCTGCTACAGT
Source organism: Engystomops pustulosus (assembly GCA_019512145.1). Lineage (NCBI taxonomy): Eukaryota > Metazoa > Chordata > Amphibia > Anura > Leptodactylidae > Engystomops > Engystomops pustulosus. The sequence goes on from CM033644.1 coordinate 13,910,476, forward strand.
TCAGTTTACTATCCACAAACATTCCCAAGTCTGTTTTACCCATCAATTCCATTTAGAATGTAAGGGTTCAGGTGCTCAGTTTCTATTCAACGGACCATAGCGTGGACACAAGTCCTGTACCGACCACTGGTCAAATGACCTAAACTTAAGCACATTGGTACCATCATTTTTAATAGTTGGGAGAGGAATACCCTGCTCAGGACCCTTCTGTAGTCCCATGAGCAATAATTGGCTATAGAAAAGGCCTCTTTCTCTGAAGGACCTCTCCTTTACCTGTTGTGTATGGACTGCCTATTGGTTCCCATCAGAACTGTGTGATGTTTTATCTCCCCTCTGTAGGCACTTTAGGGAAATGGAACACTTGCTGCTAGATTTCCCCTACTGCATATAGCAATTTATGGAGGTTTTAGATAGCGGAAGGCTTATTATTCTGTGAATCTTCTTAGAAAGCATTTGGAAAAGCAGCTATAGGATAGGGCAGTGATGGCGAACCTTTTAGAGACCGGGTGCCCAAACTACAACCAAGACCCACTTATTTACCATGAAGTGCCAACATGACAATTTAAACAGTAATCCATGTTCTTCCTCAACATTCAATCGTATCGGCCTCCTGAGGACACCAATACAGTTGAAAGCAGGAGGGCAAATTCAGACATCCTTGTAGCTTCTCTCTGTACAGGAAGAATCATGGGGCCAGCAAGGGGACCTCCAAAGATAATCCAGCCCTGTTTACAGCTTTTGAATTTTCCTGCATTTCCAATCAATTAAGGATGTGTCACCTTAATAGCGCGTTGAGAGCAGCATCTCAAGATGTCTGGGACTGCAGGAAGATTTGAGTCCTGTCTGGTGAACTCTGACCTGGGGTGACAGCCTGGGTGCCCATATTAAGGGCTCAGAGTGCCACCTCTGGCACCTGTGCCGTAGGTTCGCCATCACTGGGATAGGGAATACCACACTGATTGGGACTAAGGGTTCAATTGCTGGGACCCCCACCAATTACAGAAAAAGGGTCTATTTCTCCCTAATGAATAGAGAAGTAGATGTCTACTCCATAAACTGGTGAATCAAGGAGCAGTGTGCAGACTCAATCTGATGCTACATAATGAGAATGATACCTGTGTTAAGGACCCCCCACTCATCATGCTGTTGTTAGGGTATAACCATGTAAGTCTGGTCCACCCTATTTAAACTGTTCCTGTATGGTCTGCATATATTTGTTTCTACACATTCTGTTGCTCCGAATCAAGATGGTAAATGCCAACAACGTAGTTGGACTAATAGACATAACAGAATTTATAGATTTGTTCATAAGGACGAAAAGCAAAGGTGGGGAGAGAAGGATGAGGCATCCCAAAGAGTCAGAGGAGGACAACCATGGGTCATGGTAGAAACTGGTGTCTCCTCAGCACTTATTTGAATACTTGGACTTGGTTCAAAAAGTGCATCAAAAATGACACATGGATTCTCCATCTCTGGCTGCAAATGTGAAGAATCCTTAGATTTGCCAAATACAATAACCAAAATAATCATGTAAATAAAAAAATTTGGGGGAGGGGATATCAGAGATGAATAAATTGTAATTCCCTATCGGACAAATGCGTCTACATTCCAGACCACAATGATTTTTATATATAAATAGATTTTTCTACAGCACAAGTAAATGAAGTCTAGCATGGAACTATCTATGACATATGACAAGATCCCCACCGTGGTGTCATTCGTTTAGCAGTAGGGAGCCATTAGGTTGACATGTGCCTAGAAGCTATTGGCTTTTGACACAGAGGTCATTTAGATCAAAAGGTCATTAGGTGTGAAGAGTAAAGGAACAGCCCAGGCTTTCTTGCTATATATACAGTGCAAGTGTCCAGTGTTCAGTCAGAAGGCTAGAGAACTGGTCCCATCTCCTCACTTGGAAAAGTTGTGCTAGACCTATTCAGAGATGACCTCACTGAGCGTAGCTCTCTACTTTCTATTCTTCTCCATGGTCCAGGCTATGCCCAGTCTCTTACAAACAGAGGCCAGGGTTGGCCTACCAGGAACTAACATGGGGTTAAGAGCATCATCCTTTCATTTGGGAAAAGGGCACTCACTGGACATAAAATATCCCCAGTATATGATGCAGCTCTACAATTCTCTGGCAAAGAATGACACCAAGCTCTCCAGCCTACCCCGTCCTGACATTCCCGACTATGACTCCGTGCTAAGCCTTGTTGCCAAGAGTGAGTACCATTGATATTTCTTACTGTTCTGTTAAAGTTTTATTAAATTTACTTCTATAATTTTTATTAACTTTTATAATATAGGTTTCAACTTTTACAAAATTTTTGACATGTCGAAAGTCTTGATCAGTTGGGGTTCAGAAGTGGTAGAATAAAGAAGAAGAAGTATTTGGGTTCACATTGCACTTCTTTAACTTTTTATTGGTTTGGCTCTTCAGTGTGGGTGGAGTGTATATACTTATCTTCATCATTTGAATCGAGACACCAAAGATGATCTATAAAGGGACAATGAGGCCACTAAAATTGTGCCTCTTCATCTTTAATTGGGCAGTAGGGTTCTCAGAACCCAAGATTTACATAAGTTTAGTTACCCTTTAACATATACCTAAATGCTTTAGATGCCCAAAAGTTGACCTTGTACATCTTGGATGGATGAAGATGGATGACTGACAATCAGACTCATCCCTGCTGAGAATAAGTGTTAAAACATTCAACAACCCATTAGGTTTTGTGTATTGCACTTTAAAAAATATCCTCCTCTGACAATGTTAACATATGGAAAGTCCTTCTGTTGCCAGTGATTGTTCTTCATACAAATCTTTTTCATATTTTTTTTTTCAGATTGTACCATGGTCGATAATCGTGTAATCTTATCCTTTGACATGTCTTCAGTCTCTACTAGCAACGAGTTGAAGTTAGCACAACTAAGAGTCCATATACCTTCTTTCGAGATTTACCAAAATTTTACCTTGCAAATTTACCACAGTAAAAATGGTCAAAAACTGTACCTTGGGTCCTTCAAAATCGATCCTTCGGAAATAACAGACTCCCATTGGATGAGCTTTGACCTCACCAAAATGATCCAGTATTTTCTCCATCAAGAAGAGATAAATATGCATGAATTCATGAAGACTAAATATGAAGGGGAGGACCAGGACACTGACCTGACCGATGACCCCGAACAGACTATAAAACACACTGATACTAGAGTCTATACATCTATGGCAGAGAAAGTTGTGCTGGTTGTGTTTACAAAGGACAAGTCCCTTGAAAGCATCTCTGGTTCTCCTAGCCTCATCAAAACTGTAGAGTCCTCCAAGCATGTCACCCTGGACAAAGCCAACAGACTGCCCAGTATTAGGAGACACAGAAGAAACCGAATTGAGAGTCATCACTTGTTTATGAATAACGGGCCTTCCAAACCTATAGAAAGTGGAACCCCCCTCTGCCGTAGAGTGGACATGTTTGTAGATTTTGGTGAGATTGGATGGGGAAGCTGGATTGTCTACCCTAAAAAATTTAATGCCTACAGATGCGAGGGTGCCTGTCCAATACCCCTGAATGAGACCTTCAAGCCAACAAACCATGCCTACATGAAGGTAAGAAGAGATTTTACATACTATTAATCTTAAGTATTCAAGTCAAGCTCATTGCTAGTCTTATCAATGTTGTAGTAGTCTAAAAAGTGGACATACCCCATCAGACTTAAATACAATTTACTGAACAGTCATCTGACAGCCAACTCTCCCAACTCCCTCATACACTTACACAAGTGTATGTGTAATGTATGTGTCACTCAGAATCTACTGGAGGTGGCTTAATCCCTAATCCCTAGTAGGATAGGGGATTATAAACCATGTACGCTTACATGCTAGTGTGTTCCCTCTGTCAGGATCCACTCTTCTTTTAGCTTCTTGATTAAAAAAAAAAACACTTTAAAAATTATGCAAATGAGTCCGAGGGGCTCTGTGCACAATTAACAGCTATATAGCCCAGAGCCCCTCAGACTCGTTTGCCTAAATTAAACCCTTTTTAAAGCTAAAATAAGGGTGGATCCTGCCAGAGGGGGCACACTCCTGCATGTAAGTGTGCTTGGTTTATTATCCTCTATCCTTGTGGTAGATTTCCTTTAAGAATCAGGCAGTTGACTTCCAACTAACCTGATTCCTTTTCTCCCCCTATATCTCTTACCGGAGAAGAGTTGGGAAAACTCATACACATTACCAAACCTGCAAACAGTGTTGATGTTAATGTGTAAGGGGACATGTACATAGACCAAATCTGTACATTTAGGCACCATCATGTGACTAAGGCATGTTTGGCTATGTTTGTCAAAAGTAGAATCGAGCATGCTTAATTCCAACATGCCCAATCACTTCTTCACAAGTAAAATAAGTTGGCACCACATTATTTGACAGCAATTTACTCACCTTTTCTGTATGTGAGTGCTACTTTGGCAACACAAATTTTTTTTTAAATTCTGCGGTTTTTACGAATCCGTCAGGTTTTCCGTCGGCCATTGCCCCGGATTTCTATCATGTGAAACCCGGCGCCGATGCACCACAATCTGATCGCGTGCGCCAAAATCCCAGGGGAATTCGGCGCAAATCAGAAACATTTGGGAAACTCGTCGGAAAAAAGTGATTCAGACCCTTAGTAAATGTGCCCCATAAAGAGAAGGAAAAAAGTGATTCAGACCCTTAGTAAATGTGCCCCATAAAGAGAAAACCCATCTTACAATTTGACATGCAATTTCTACCCAGTATAGAGACCCCGTATATGTGGCGGTTACTTGTTTTATTCTACCCAGTATAGAGACCCCGTATATGTGGCGGTTACTTGTTTTATAAGTACCATATAACGTGTAAAAAATCAGCCTCTGTCTCTCCACATCTGTTACATTTAGACAATTCCCTAACTTTCATCTTAAATAAATCGATAGGAGAATAATATAACATATAAAGAATCTCTCCCTGAATCAGTCTATGATTTTCATTTATTGATCCTTCCCTTACATTTCTGTAGATCTCTCCCCATTCCTCCCCTGATATCACTCCTACCCTTTTTTCCCATTTCTTCTGTGATTTGCGCCCCCTCAGAGTGACCCTTAACCAAAAACTTGTAGATACCTCCAATCAATCCTTTTCTTTGCTGGGGTTTTGCAAAAAATCTATACCCTGATGTGATTGATACGTTAAGGTTTGTAGTTTCTATAGTGGGGTAATTTATGGGGTTTTACTATTAATTAAGTTTTTTTCAAAGTCACTTGGAAGCTGAGTTTTCCCTCAGAATGTGAGTTTTGGCGATTTTCATGAAAATTTGAAAAATGGCACCTAAAGTTCTGCGCCTCATAACATCCTAGAAAAATGACAGGACGCATAAAATATCATCCCAGCATAAAGCAGACATTTCGTAAATGTTAATTATCTAGTTTTTTTTGGGGCAGTTTTACTTCCTGTCTGGAAAGAACATTTCAAACTTTGAAAATGAAGATTTTTTCTGAAATTTTACCAAATTTTCATTTGTTTTCCCAAATGAAACGCAAAACTTATCACTTAAATTTTACCACTATCATGAAGTACAATGTGTCTCGAAAGAACAATCTTAAAATCACCCGGATATGTTTAAGTGTTCCGAAGTTATAACCAATTATCGTGACATATGTCAGATTAGAAAAATCGAGTCTGGTCATTGAGCTGAAAACAAGAGTCGGTGATAAAGGGGTTAATGAAATGTCAGCAGAGATCCTCTTAATTAAATGTCAGAAGAGGCCCCTAATGAAATGTCAGAAGAGGCCCCCTTTATGAAATGTCAGCAGAAACCCCCTTAATGTAATGTCAGCAGAGACCTCCCCTATTGAAATGTCAGCAGAGAACCCCTTAATAAAATGTCAGCAGAGAACCCCTTAATGAAATGTCAGCAGAGACCCCCTAATGGAATGTCAGCAGACAAAAACAATAAACTCCATACTCACCTCACCCAGGGATCCCACTGCTTCCTCTTTTCTCTGGCTGTAGTGTAGGCAGATGCATGTCCATCCGTGCACTGTAGCTGCGCATAGACGTGCATTAGTCTGCCTGCACCTCTACACTTATCAGTTATCTGACACCCATACAGCTGATACCTCTGATGGGACCCAGATCCTGCTGCAACCTCAATCATTACACCACTGCCTCCACCTCAGTCGATTTTTATACAGTCGATCCCCTATTTAAGGACACCCGACTTACAGACAACCCATAGTTACAGACGGACCCCTCTGCCCACTGTGATCTCCAGTGAAGCTCTCTGGATGCTTTACTATAGTCCCAGACTGCACTGATCAGCTGTAAGGTGTCTGTAATGAAGCTTTATTGATAATCCTTGGTCCAATTACACCAAAAATTTTGAAACTCCAATTGTCACTGGGGCAAAATAAAAAAAATTGTCTAGAACTTCCATTATAAAATATACAGTTTCGACTTACATACAAATTCAACTTAAGAACAAACCTCCAGACCCTATCTTGTATGTAACCCGGGGACTGCCTGTACTTGTTCCCAAGAGACTGTATATTTGATGTGTGGATATTTGATAACATTTTTATTATTTGGGCTCTGAAAGCTATAACCCACTAGAAAGGCTAAAATTGAAAATATTTTTTTAAACAAATAGTAAAATCTCATTAAGGCAAAATTCACACTACCGTTCCTTCCCTTCATTAAAAAAAAAAAGTAAAGAACGGAGCCTAAAAAGTTCAAAAGTAATTGAAGGTATCAATTAAAAATCCCATTGACATCGATGTAAATCTTCCGTTTTGTTCCGTTCAGGCAGGTATCCGTAATCAGTGTGTTTTTTTGCGATGGAAAAAATGACGGAGGCTGCTGTACTTTTCTTCCGTGTGAAAAAAAACGCATGGATAGATCCCTGCCTAAGTGACCCTAACTGATGACAAAAAATTTACGTTGATGTCATTGGGATTTTTAAATGATACGTTAAACTTCCGCTTTTACCCTTTTTTTAACGGATGTGAGGAACGGAGATGTGAGCTGTAGTGTGAACTCAGCCTAACCCACTGGCGTAAAATCAATCAAAAATCCATATTTACCCACAAGATGTAAAAGGAAAACTGCAAAAAATGTCCAAAAACAAAAAGTTACGAGTCAGAAAATGGCTAAACATTGAATTTATGGGTGGTCTGCTCAAGGGGGTGGTCTTCTGTAGAGGTTTCACTGGGTATATTGTTTGTATTATTACATACTGTCACTAGGAAAAACACATTTTACCACTTTAAGCCTTTATCATAATAATGATAATAATGAAAATGTGTCACTTTGAAGTTTAAAATGATGCATGGAGTCACTCAGCTTTCCCAGGAACAGATTAAGGACCTACCAATCACTGAGATATAAAAAAATATATATATATCTACACCTCCTCCCACACCATCACTTCCAACTTATTTTTCCCGCGCTTTTTTCAGACTATTGGAAAACCCGTCAGCCTTGCCCTTAACTATCATGGCCGCCGCCTCCTCTTCGCGATGTGCGCAGGCTCGGCCGCGCCCCGCCCTAGCTCCTCCCGGGGTGGTGGCCACGTGGTTTTTGTGTATGAAGATGGCGTCGGTGGGGGAGAAAGAGGGTGCAGAAGCGGGAGGTGGATCCGGGTCTAGCCCGACTGGGGGCGGAGACAACCGAACCGGGTGAGAAGGGGAGTGGCCTAGAAGGGTTGGAGAGTGAGCTGTGCTTTGTGTGGGCATCCTAGCTGTTGTAGTCCATTCATTGATCATTTGTATTGTTATGGGGAAGCTTAGTACTACAAGTCCCAGCATCCTGTTCGGCCTATGCTTCCTGTATAGCCATAGACTGGCCGTTCATTGACAGCTGGGAGCTATACCGGTTCTGCAGCCCCCTGATATAACCCCTCTCTGCCTCTGCTTGCTGTCAGTGACTAGTCTTCCTTACATGCAGGGTTTTTTTTATAGCTGTGTCCAGTCAAGACTGATTCCTGCACTGATGCACTGTAGCAGACCCTCAGCATATGGGGAGAGCTACGTTGTTACAGTGGTTTTCCCACTTATTGAAGTCCAGAAATTGCTGCAGTCTCTTCATTGTATACCAGATACAGAGCCATAGATTATACAGTGGCTGTACTTGGTATTGCAGCCCTTTCACCTAAACCTCCTAAATAATAATAATTCTGTTTAAGTTGAAGGGCTGCAATTACCAAGTACAGCCACTGTATATCTATGGCTCTTTATCTGGTCTACAATGAAGAGACGGCAGCAATTTCTGGCCTTCAATAAGTGGAAAACCACTGTAACAACGTAGCTCTCCCATATGCTGAGGGTCTGCTACAAGTTCAGTGTCAGTGCAGGAATCAGTCTTGACTGGACACAGCTATAAAAAAACCCTGCATGTAAGGAATACTAGTCAACGACAGCAAGCAGAGGCAGAGGAGGGTTATATCAGGGGGGCTGCAAACCGTATAGCTCCCAGCTGTCAATGAACGGCCAGTCTATGGCTATACAGGAAGCATAGGCACACAGGATGCTGGGACTTGTAGTAACTAAGCTTCCCCATAACAATCCAAATGATCAATGAATGGACTACAACACGCTAGATGCCCCACACAAAGCAAGCTCACTCTCCAACCCTTCTGAGGCACATGCCCCTTCTCACCCGTTCGGTTTGTCCTCCGCCCCCAGTCGGGCTAGATCCCGATCCACCTCCCGCTTCTGCAACCCTCTTTCTCCCCCACGCGACGCCATCTTCATCACCACAAACCACGTGCCTACCACCCCCGGGAGGAGCTAGGGCGGGGCGCGGCCGAGCCCGCGCACATCGCGAAGAGGAGGCGCGGCCATGATAGTTTAAGGGCAAGGCTGCGCGGGTTTCCAATATCTGAAAAAAGCGCGGGGAAATAATAAGTTGGAAAGTGATGGTGTGGGAGAAGGTGTGTAGAATATTTTGTTTTAATATATCCTCAGTGATGGGTAGTCCTAATCTGTTCCTGGGAAAGCTGAGTGACTCCATGCATCATTTAAAAACTCAATTGACACATTTTCATTAATTATCATGTATTATATAAAGGCTTAAAGTGGTAAAATGTGTTTTTTACCTATGACAGTAATAATCCAAAACACTATACCCAGGTGAAACCTCTCCCAGAAGACCACCCCCCTGAGGGAACCACCCTAATTCATATTTTAGCCATTTTCTGACTCGTAACTTTTTGTTTTAGGACATTTTTTGCTGTTTTTCCTTTCACATAAGTTGTGGTAAAGTATGGTTTTTGATTGATTTTACAACACAGCCCATGTGGTTAGGCTGAGATCACACACGCTCACATCTCTTCCTCACATCGTTAAAAAGGTAAAAAGTCCGAAGTTTAAACGTATCATTTAAAAATCACAATTACATCAACGTAAATTTTTTGTCATCAGTTATGTCACTATAGCAGGGATCTATCCCTGCGTTTTTTTTTTTCACACTGAAAAAAGTACAGCACCTCGTCATTTTTTCCCATCCCAAAAAACCGCACTGATTACGGTCCCTGCCTGACGGACAAAACGAAGATTTCCAGATGTCATGGTTTTTATTGATACCTTCAATTACTTTTGAACTTTTTTGGCTCCGTTCTTTACTTTTTTTTGAATATGAGGGAAGGAACGGTAGTGAGTGAATTTTGCCTTAACGAATTTTTACTATTTGTTTAAAAAAATTATTTTCATTTTAGCCTTTCAGTGGTTATAGCTTCAGAGCCCACCACAGATAGATATATAGTGGATTATCTTAAGAATGTGTATGGTCATATCAAATAAACAATACCAAAAAAAAATCGGAAACAAATAATAAATTTTAGTTAAATATCCACACAGTCAATATACAGAGTCGCTGTGTGTAATGATTGAGGTTTCAGCAATCTGGGTCCCATCAGAGGTATCAGCTGTATGGGTGTCAGATAACTGATTGTGTAGAGGTGCAGGGCAGGGCTAATGCACGTCTATGCGAGTCTACAGTGCACGATGGACTGCATCTCCTACCCTACAGCCAGAGAAAAGAGGAAGCAGTGGAATCTGGGTGAGGTTAGTATGGAGTTTATTGTTTTTGTCGTGTCTGACATTCCATTAGGGGTCTCTTGCGTCATTTGCATAAGGTGTTCCTCTGAGACATTGTGTTATTACTGGGGTTCTCTGCTGACATTTTATAAGGGGTTCTCTGCTGCCTTTCAATAGGGGGCCTCTGCTGACTTACATTAAGGGGGTTCTCGCTGACATTTCATAAGGGGGCCTCTGTGACATTTCGATAGGGGCCTCTTCTGACATCTTTAATTAGAGGGTCTTCTGAACCCCCTTATTACCGACTCTTGTTTTCAGCTCAATGACCAGACTCGATTTTCTAATCTGACATGTCTCACGATAATTGGTTATACTTAGAAACTTTTAAAACATATCCAGGTGAATTTTAAGATGTGTTCTTCGAGACACATTGTACTTCTGATAGTGTGTAAAATTTAAGTGATAAGTTTTTGCGTTTCATTTGGGAAAACACAATGAAATATTTGGTAAAATTTCAGAAAAAATCTTCATTTTTCAAAGTTTGAAATGTTGCTTTCCAGACAGGAAGTAAAACTACCCCAAAAAAGTTGATATTAACATTACGGAATGTCTGCTTTATGTTGCGTGATATTTTATGCTTCCGGTCATTTTTCTAGATGTTATGAAGGTGCAGAACTTTAGGTCCATTTTTCAAATTTTCTCATGAAAATCTGCCAAAACTCACATTCTGATGAAAACTCAGCTTCCAAGGATTTTGAAAAAACGTAATTAATAAGTCAACCCCCATAAATTGAACCCCACTATAAGACAACTACAAACCTCAACGTATCAATCCACATCAGGTATAATTTTTTTTGCAAAACCCCAGCAAAGAAAGGATTGATTGCAGGTATCTACAAGTTTTTGGTACGGGTCACTCTGAGGGGGCGCAATCACAGAAGAAATGGGAAAAAGGGTAGGTGATATCAGGGGAGGAATGGGGAAGATCTACATGAAGTAAGGAAGATCACTATTGAACAATCATAGACTATCAGGGAGATTCTTTTATATGTTTATATTTTCTCCTATCGATTTATTTAAGATGAAAGTTAGTGGAATTGTCTAAATGTAACAGATGTGGAGATGACAGCAGGCCTGATTTTTTACAGTTATATGGTACTTATAAAACAGTACCACACCGCCACATATACGGGGTCCCTATACTGGGTAGAAATTGCATGTCAATTGTAAGGAGTGGATTTTGCTCTTTAGGGCACTTTCTACTAGCTGGTCTAATCACTTTTTTTTGTTTTTTCCGACGATTTTCCCAAATGTTTCTGATTTGCGCCGATTCCCCTGGGTCTTTGGCGCATACGCATATCAGATTGTGGTGCATCGGCGCCGGTGTTTCACATGATAAAATCGCGGGGCAATGGCCGCGGAAAACCTGAGCGTGATTCGTAAAAACCGCAGAATTTAAAAACAAATTTTTGTGTTTGCCAAAGTAGCCACTCCATACCGAGAAGCTCACCTATGGACATCGTGGGTGCACGACCTAGTGAATCCCCCCTTCCCGGCATAACCAATAGCGTGCCGGAAAGAACTAGATGCCCGCTGGATCCGCAAATAATGCGGTATGAGTAAATCTCCCCATTACTTTGTGAAATGTGTAAATTTTAGTTTGGGCTAAATGAATGACATATTTTGACCAATTCTAATTTCAATCCACCAGTCCATTTTTTATTCAATACTATGGAAGATCTCAAGAGAGGATAACAATTGTCCTAACTAAAAGCTGTGTCTTGATAGTTTGAGGGTTCCGATTGGAAAATAGGGGGGTTTTTGCAATATTAAAATATGTAAAATTCATCAAGACAGTATTAATCAATTCGACCCAATATCATCCAAAGTCCAATTCTGAAAATCCAGCAAACCGATATTTGATTTAAAAAGCGCCGCGTGATGACAAAGAATCAAAATAATTATTCCAACAGACATTTCCTCCAAAATTATGCAAATGTAAGTAGGAAATGGGAAAGTAGTTATTCACAGCAATTATTAGGGTTTAGGGTGGTAAATATTCTATCTGCGCCTCTACTGCGAAAACCGCACATTTGGTGGATTTCGAATTTCAAAAATGGGCACATAAGAAAAAAAATTATAATGTTTTTTTGTTGCAAATCCACTGCACAACTTTTAGCCAACAATTTCCACCTAAATTAGCAGTACAACATGTGGGCAAAAACAATCTCAGAATCGCTTTGTAATAAACAGTGTTCAAGTTTATAACCATATAAGAGATGCAAGTCAGAATCCAAAAAATAGGACTGAGCCTTAAGCTACAAATGCTGCGTCCCTTAAGGGGTAAAGCCACGCTTGTGTATGTTAACCACAGTGGTTTGTTGTTTTGTAAACACAATTGTTAACAAGTCCATTTTTTCTCCAAATCCACAAACACCAGTTGGAAAAAACTAACAAATGACCTTCGAAAACGGGCAAGTATATATGTACCACAAAGCTCTTTGACAGTAGAGATCCACCAAATGTCACCGCATGTTAATGATTAAATACATTGCAGATTTTTCTTTAAATTTTGGAGAAAATTCACATCATATATGAATCCCACCACTGTGACTCCACACCCCCTATAGTATAGGTTGAAATTGAATGTGTGTCCAGCAGGTCCATGAGCGCCAGATTTGCGGACAATTCCAGGCCATAATATATATCCGTTTATGTAGCCGCCACAGAGAGCTGGGTGAAAAATGATCTAATCCATTTCGGGAATAACTACCATAAATTTTATACAAACAAAGTTTATCACAATTTTGTTCGTTTTATATATTAGTAGTTTTTATATGTTGTAAACCCAAACCAAAAAGTAAAAACCAAAACCCCCTTTAAATCTGGTTGAATACTAATCCCCTAATCCTCACAAATCCTCCTTAATGTATGTGAGTGCTACTTTGGCAACACAAATTTTTTTTTAAATTCTGCGGTTTTTACGAATCCGTCAGGTTTTCCGTCGGCCATTGCCCCGGATTTCTATCATGTGAAACCCGGCGCCGATGCACCACAATCTGATCGCGTGCGCCAAAATCCCAGGGGAATTCGGCGCAAATCAGAAACATTTGGGAAACTCGTCGGAAAAAAGTGATTCAGACCCTTAGTAAATGTGCCCCATAAAGAGAAGGAAAAAAGTGATTCAGACCCTTAGTAAATGTGCCCCATAAAGAGAAAACCCATCTTACAATTTGTCATGCAATTTCTACCCAGTATAGAGACCCCGTATATGTGGCGGTTACTTGTTTTAAGAATGTTGGTTGTTACCCTATCAGTGCTCAAGGTGGATTGAAATATCGATGATGTGTTGTAGGCACTGGGACGAGTAAACTAAAATGCCAGACCTGCGGGGGTGTAGCTGGAGGATGAATGGGTCAGCAGGACCCCAGTGCCCCTCTGAACGCGGGGTCCTAGAGGTCAAACTCCCACTGCTCAGCGTAATAATCACTATCTATAGGATAAATAATAACAAACCTACAACACCCAGTCCGATCATGACTACACTGTAATGCTTCATCTCCTGCGGGGGTGGGGGTGCTATAGGACGCAAAATACAACATGGGGGCTCATCTTACAGGGTCGCAGAGACTCACTTTTGTCAATGTGGGATTTGCCCAGCTTTGAGCGGTATTTAAAAGGGGTTTTCGCTGGTATTGTGTGGCATGCGATCAGATTGTGGTGTGCCAGTGCGCTGGCTTCCATGCAACAGGGAAAGCGTGCGTCAAAGATCCACTGATTCGGACGTGAGGGCGGGATTTAAGTTTCAATTGTGTCGCAAGACAATGCACTTACATGCACCAGGAAGAAAGATGGGTGAGACGGTCGATCTGAGCGGGGGAAGCAACACATGCAGGAATCGGGGCACGATCTTAGTGAAAGCGCGGCACAGTGCATTGCACTTTCTTGAATCCTCCGGACAGGTACGTAAATGTGCCCTATTGTCTGCACCACTCGTACAACCACAAAGTTTTTGGTTTAGTGCCGGAAACAGGTTTGAAAAATTATGGAGTCCTTCGAATTTGCCTGCGTCTTTAATGGACCAATTTTCAAGAGGTCACTCATATCAGAGTATGAGAGGGGGGGGGCTGTAGCCCAAACTAAGCAGCTATTCTCTGTTTTAATCCTAAAATATTCCTTTAACAAAGGTCCAAACATTTTAAAGGGGTTTGTCCGGAGTTATAAAAAAAGAAAAAAACTAAAGGGGGCCGGAGGGGGTGCTTGAAAAAATAAAAGTCTCTTACTTCCGGCGCCCTCAGGTGTCCCGCGTGCTGTCGTAGGGCCGGCCATGAAGACAACAAACATGGGCCGCCGGAAGCAGTGGGATTCAGCCTTCGCCGGACCCGACAACCTTCCGGGCCCCCCATACACATGCTGTGAATAGCGGACGGATAGGCGGTGGCCGTCCACAGCTGGAATCCAGCAGCGCTCCGGGGCCTGTTGGTTTACATGGCGCCCGGGACCGGAGCGAAAACAGCCGCGGGACACCGGAGGGTAAGTAGATCTTTATGTTTTTTTAGCAGCCCCTTCCAGTAACCTTTAGTTTTTTTTCAAACTCTCGGACACCCCTTTAACATTTCAGGACGAGTCAGGGCAGCATTGAACAAGAACCCCGGAAACCTTGGTGTGGGTGGAGAAGACCAACCCGCTCACTTATGGCTGTTTTCCAAGAAAGTTATGGTTTTCCGTTGATGGCACACGGTTACAATGGAAGCTGTAATTGGGTCGCAAATGGAAGACAGGACCTTGAAAAACAGGATAAAGTAATGATCCACTTATACACAGATCCTACACAGTCCTAGGACACACACGTATGAAACATCCCATAAACATACGTGGTATCTATTCCAAATGTATCGCTCCAAACCACGTCAGACAGATGCCACACTGCAGCTCGATGTCACACAGCTGGCGGCCATTGTCCTCCTCCACTGAGCCTCCCGTGGTGTCCAGGCTTCACCTTCCAAGTGGAGTCCTACAGGAGAGACATATAAGGTTTCAGAATCAGTGTGAGAGCTTGCGGTATCATACCTTTCGTGTGTTAGGTAAGGCAGCAGGACTGTGAAACATACTGAATTGCAGGACTGACTATGGTGGTGGGGAGGGTGGTGAGATGTCTCTTTGGAAGGGGGGTAGTGTGGAATTTCTCCTCCATAGTACAAGAGAGAGTACAAAACTTACCCCCAGACTATGGTAAGTTATAAATATCCCTATAGTTGTCCTTACTCTAAATGACTACTACCAGAGTGTCCTTCTCGTTGGAGACCAGGTCCAGCCGCCGCAAGCGGAGCTAGCTGTTGGAGTCACTGCAGAGTATAGAGATCAAAAGTCAGTCAAACAGAGCCGGTAAGAGTGTAACCATGGAGCCTGTACACGGTCACAGCGTTGTACAGGGATAAATAGTCATAATTAAAGATAGAGCATCATCTTTCAGATCAATCAGACTTGTGGTTCTGTGGTAAGAACTGGAGATAAAAGGAAGCTAAAGAGACCAGCCGCAGACTGGATTTGATCTGTAGCTCCATAACAATGATGTCTGTAACTGCCTGTATCCTCCAGGTCTGTAGATCACCGAAACACAACGCCTGATGTGATTTTAAGGGAACCTGTCAGCAGAATCAACTTAATAAACATTAGCAGTATGTTGTCAAGCAGTGCACCTTCCAGATTGTGTTTCTTTCATGACCCAGTGGGGTGGCGTCATCCAGATATCTACTTTGAAGAGAGATGTAACTGGTTTGTATAAAGTCAAGAGGAGGAGATTTTAACCACTGGAAGTCCAGCTCTCTCTTCCTCGCAAGCCGCTTCACTGTAATTGATGATCTTCATACAGAGTACATCAAACAGCATCTCTGCGTCGATGCATGTGTCAGTCACGAGGAGGGAGGCTCAGACGATCCCCATCCTGCCTCGTGTTTAATCTCCGCCTCCATGGACTTTATACAACCATTAAACTCACTGTCAAATTGTTCTCTGGATGATGCCCCACCATAGGCCATGAAGTAACAAAAACTAGAAGGTGTTATGCTGCCTGACATATACTAGAAGTGGTTCATTAGCCAATCGCTGATGACAGGTTCCAGCAATGCTTGTGATATAAAGACAAGCTTGAGTACACCAACCCCCCCCCCCCCCTGTTCATCTCAGGTAAAAACATGACTCTTTCTCTGCTCATTCAGACCTTTCAGCACCAACCTGGGGTTTTTATGGCAATGCTTGTTAACGATCTTTCCCTGATCGTTCTCCATACTAAACAATTAATCACCAGAAATGTGAACCCTCCCCCCAAAAGTCTTTTGGCCTCAAATAATGGTAACATATGATGCACAGATTTCTGATTCTGGGATATCAACTAACCAGATCCCCATGTTCTATAGAGCTGTTCCCGGTCTTCCTTAGCTCTAATGAAATGGTGTGACTTTATGGGTCAGGGCTAAAGTCCCAAATAAAATACTTGATTTGCGTGGCTGTTCCCCGGTGTCACCCCACTCACAATACTAGTACGGAGTGAGTATATTGTTGTGAGACCCAGGGGACAGGGACTGATTTTGAAATCTCTGTGCAGTGGCTGCAGAATCTGTGTGGCGCTATATAATAAAGAAATTCACCTCCTAAATAATAATAATTTCTTTATTATATAGCGCACACAGATTCTGCAGCACTGCACAGAGATTTCAAAATCAGTCCCTGTCCCCATGGGGCTCACAATAACCCCTTGTTTTAAATGTTGGAACTGTTTGTTAAAGGAATAGTTTTAGGATTAAAACAGAGATAGCTGGTTAGTTGGGCTACAGCACCCAGCCCCCCTCATACCTCTGTATTGAGGACTCTTATAAAATTGGTGTCAATTTAAGACGCATGGCAAATTTCGAAGGACTCCATAATTTTTCAAACCTGTTCCAGGCATATAGACCAAAAACTTTGTGGGTGTACGAGTGGTGCAGCAATAGGGCACATTTACTTGACCTGTCCGAGAGGAGTTCACAGAAAGTGCAATGCACTGTGCCGCGCTTTCACTAAGATCGTGCACCCGATATCCTGCATGTGTTGCTTCCCCGCTCAGATCGACAGAGTTCACCATCTTCTTCCTGGTGCAGTAAGTGCATTGTCTTGCGACACAATTGAAACTTAAATCCCGCGCTCAGTCCCGAATCAGTCGGATCGTTTGACGCACGCTTTCTGTTGCATGAAAGCCAGCGCAACTGCACCACAATCTGATCGCATGCCCACACAATCCAGCGGAAAACCCCTGTTAAACACTGTCAAAGCTGGGCAAATCCCAAACAAATTGACAAAAGTGAGTTCTGCGACCCTAGTAAATGAGCCCCAATGGATTTTTGCGGTCCTATAGCACCCCCGCAGGAGAAAGAAGCATTACAGTGTAGTCATGATCGGACAGGGTGTGTGGTTGTATGTTATATATATCCTATAGATAGTGGATTATTACGCTGAGCAGTGGGAGTTGTGACCTCTAGTGACCCCGCGTTCAGAGGGGCACGGGGTCCTGCTACCCCATTCATCCTCCATGCTACCCCAGAGGTAGTGAGCACTTTAGTTACCTCCGCAGTGCTCACACACCATGTATGTTCAATCTCACGCTGAATTGATAGGGGTAACACGCAAACTTCTGACAACATCTATGGTATCAGATGCTCCAGCGGTGAGAAACATTTGGGCTACAAGTTTGGGTGTGAGATTTCTACTGAAAAGGACGACACCCTCCGCCATCATTGTCTCCCTAGGCAGCTTGGGGACTGCGATTCGATTTGAAGGACCTGGTGTGAGGGCCTCTTCTAATTCTCCTTTTTGTATGTAGACTTGAAAAGAAATGTGTCTTACCACTTTGGGCAACTTAACGTGGCATTCCGAAACCAAGATGAAACACCCTTAAGACTATGTTTTCCAAAGACAAGGTGAGGTATTTCTATAATGTAGGTGAACGATATATACTAATATTATTATTATTATATAATGTGGTGAGCCACTCTACGTCAAGGTGCATATACTACCCGCACCTTATGAGGTACAGTTACTGTCAGGGTGCAGGAAGGGGATTAAGTTGTAGGTATATTTGGCTACGAATACATATGTAGCTGGAAATTGGTATTAATAAGAAGCACTTGTAAAGAGGTTGTCCAGTCACAGGATGGATTGGTTAAACTGGCTGATCAATGGGGGTCTAGAATGATAGGACTTAGGGAACAGATCTATGAATGGGGGTCCGTGCACCAAAAAAGAAAATCGGAGATGCGATAAATCAGTCCCTGTCCCCATGGGGCTCACAATATAATCACCCTACTAGTATGTTTTTGGAGTGGGGGACCCGGAGGAAAGCCACGCAAACGAGTATTTTTATTTATGGACATTTATCCCTGACCCATAAAGTCACCATTTCATTAGAGCTAAGGAGAACCTGACAGTCTCTGTAGATCATGGGGATCTTGTTAGTTATATCCACAGAATCAGACATCTGTCATCATATGTTCCATTATTTGAGGCCAAAAGCCTTATTTGGGGGGGGTTCACTTTTGGATATTGATTATCTATTTATAAGGGAACCTGTCACCAGGTTTAACTCCCCCTAAACTAACAGCCCCCTCAGGTTGGTGCTGAAATGTCTGAAATGAGCAGAGAAGAGTCATGTTTTACCTGAGATGAAGCGAGGGGGGGGGGGCGGTTGTGACTTCAAGCTTGTCTTTAATATGACAAGCATGCTGGGAACCTGTCATCAGCGATTGAGCTAATGAACCACTTCTAGTATATTGTCAGGCAGCATAACACCTTCTAGTTTTTGTTACTTTCATGGCCTATGGTGGTGGCATCATCCAGAGAATCAATGTTGAAGTGAGATGTTAATTGGTTGTATAAAGTCAAGGAGGCGGAGATTATAACACTGAGGACAGGATGGGGATCTCTGAGCCTCCTCCTCTGTGACTGACATCATGCATCGGACTGCAGGAGATCTGGTTAGTGATGTCTCTGTATGAAGGATCATCAATTACAGTGAAGGCGGCTTTCTGAGGAAGAGAGAGCTGGACTTCAGTGTTAAAATCTCCTCCTCCTTGACTTTATACAACCAGTTTACATCTCTCTTCAAAGTAGATATTCTGGATGATGCCACCACACTGGGTCATGAAAGAAACACAATCTGGAAAGTGTTCAGCTGCTTGACAACATACTGCTAATGGTTTATTAAGTTGATTTCTGCTGACAGGTTCCCTTAAAAATCACATCAGGCTTGTGTTTCTGTGATCTACAGACCTGGAGGTACAGGCAGTTACAGACATCATTGTTAATGTGAGCTACAGATCAAAATCCAGTCTGCGGCTGTGTCTTTAGCTTCCTTTTATCTCCAGTTCTGTAGCTCACAGAACCACAAGTCTGATGTGATCTGAAAGATGAGATGCTTATCTTTAATATGACTATTTTATCCCTGTACAACGCTGTACCGTGTACAGGCTCCATGGTTACACTCTTACCGGCTCTGGATTGACTGACGTTGTGATCTCTTATACTTGCAGTGACTCCATACAGCTGAGCTCCGCTGCGGCGCTGGACACTGAGTCTTCCAACGAGAAGGACACTCTGGTAGGTAGTCATGTAGAGTAAGGACGAACTATAGGGATATGTTACTACTTACCATAGTCTAGGGGTAAGTTTTGTACTCTTCTTGTACTATGGAGGAGAAATTCCACACTACCCCCTTCCAAAGAGACCATCTCACACCCTCCACCCCAATAGTCAGTCCTGCAATTCAGTATGTTTCACAGTCCTGCTGCTACTAACACACAGAAAGGTATGATAACGCAGCTCTCACACTGATTCTGAAACCTTATATGTCTCTCCTGTAGGACTCCACATTGGAAGGTGAAGCCATGGACACCCAGGGAGGCTCAGTGGATGAGGACAATGGCCGCCAGCTTGGTGACATCGAGCTGCAGTGTGGCATCTGTCTGAAGTGGTTTGGAGCGGATACATTTGGAATAGATACCACGTATGTTTATGGGATGTTTCATACGTGTGGTGCCGGAGGACTGTGTAGGATGTGTGTAATAATGGATCATTACTTTATCCTGTTTTTCAGGTCATGTCTTCCATTTGCGACCAATTACAGCTTCCATTGTAACGTGTGCCATCACAGCGGAAACACATACTTTCTGAGAAAGCAGGCCAGTAAGTGAGCGGTGGTCTTCTCCACCAGCACCAAGGTTCTGCCGGGTCTTGTTCAATGCTGCCCTGACTGGTCCTGAAATGTTAAAGGGGTTGTCCGAGAGTTGTGAAAAAAAACTAAAGGTTACTGGAAGGGGCTGCTTAAAAAAAATAAAGATCTACTTACCCTCCGGTGTCCCGCGCTGTTTTCGCTCCGGTCCGGGCGCCATGTAAACAAACATGGCCCCCGGAGCAGTGCTGGATTCAGCTTGTGGACGGCCACGCCTATCCGTCGCTATTCACAGCATTGTGTATGGGGGCCCGGAAGGTTGTCGGGTCCGGCCGGAAGCTGAATCCAGCACTGCTCCGGCGGCCATGTTTGTTTACATGGCGCCCGGAGCGACAGCACAGCGGGACACCTGAGGGCGCCGGAAGGTAAGAAGATCTTTATTTTTTTCAAGCAGCCCCCTCCGGCCACCTTTAGTTTTTTTTTTTTTATAACTCTCGGACAACCCCTTTAAATGTTTGGACCTGTTTGTTAAAGGAATATTTTAGGATTAAAAACAGAGAATAGCTGGTTAGTTGGGCTACAGCACCCAGCCCCCTCATACCTCTGATATTGAGGACCTCTTTAAAAATTTGGTCCTATTTAGAGACGCAGGCAAATTTCGAAGGACTCCATAATTTTTCAAACCTGTTCCAGGCATAAGACCAAAAACTTTGTGGGTGTACGAGTGGTGCAGACAATAGGGCACATTTACTTACCTGTCCGGAGGAGTTCACAGAAAGTGCAATGCACTGTGCCGCGCTTCACTAAGATCGTGCACCCGATATCCTGCATGTGTTGCTTCCCCGCTCAGATCTGACAGAGTTCACCATCTTCTTCCTGGTGCATGTAAGTGCATTGTCTTGCGACACAATTTGAAACTTAAATCCCGCGCTCAGTCCGAATCAGTCGGATCGTTTGACGGCACGCTTTCTGTTGCATGAAAGCCAGCGCAACTGCACCACAATCTGATCGCATGCCACACAATCCCAGCGAAAACCCCTGTTAAATACCTGTCAAAGCTGGGCAAATCCCAAACAAATTGACAAAAGTGAGTTCTGCGACCCTTAGTAAATGAGCCCCAATGTGTATTTTGCTGTCCTATAGCACCCCCGCAGGAGAAATGAAGCATTACAGTGTACGTCATGATCGGACAGGGTTGTTGTAGGTTTGTATGTTATCTATATCCTATAGATAGTGGATTATTACGCTGAGCAGTGGGAGTTTGACCTCTAGGACCCCGACGCTAGAGGGGCACTTGGGGTCCTGCTACTCCATTCATCCTCCATGCTACACCCAGAGGTAGCTGAGCACTTTAGTTACCTCCGGCAGTGCTACACACCATGTATTGTTCAATCTCACGCTGCATTGATAGGGGATAACACGCAAACTTCTGACAACCACTTCTGGTATCAGATGTCTCCAGGGTGAGAAACATTTGGGCTACAAAGTTTGGGTGTGAGATTTCTACTTGAAAAGACGACACCCTCCGCCATCTTGTCTCCCTAGGCAGCTTGGGGCCTGCGATTCGATTTGAAGGACCTGGTTTTGAGGGCCTCTTCTAATTCTCCTTTTTTGTATTGTAGACTTGAAAGAAATGTGTCTTACCACTTTGGGCAACTTAACGTGGCATTCCCGAAACCAAGATGAACACCCTAAGACTATGTTTTCCAAAGACAAGGTGAGGTATTTCTATATATGTATAGGTGAACGATTATATACTAATATTATTATTATTATATCATGTGGTGAGCCACTCTACGTCAAGGTGCAGTAACTACCCGCACCTTATGAGGTACAGTTACGTCAGGGTGCAGGAAGGGGTTAAGTTGTAGGTATATTTGGCTACGAATAGCATATGTAGCTGGAAATTGTTATTAATAAGAGCCATTGTAAAGAGGTTGTCCAGTCACAGGATGGGGTTAAACTGCTGATCAATGGGGGTCTAGATGATAGGACTTAGGGACAGATCCTATGAATGGGGGTCCGTTGCACCCAAAAAGAATAGAGCATGCGGATATAATAATAATAATTCTTTATTTATATAGCGCACACAGATTACGCAGCGCTGCACAAGGCATGTCAAATTGGTCCCTGTCCCCATGGGGCTCACAATCTAAACAACCTAACTGTATGTTTTGGAGTGTGGGAGGAAACCGGAGGACCCGGAGGAAACCCACGCAAACACGGAGAGAACATACAAACTCTTTGCAGATGTTGACCTGGGTGGCAGGAGTGCTACTCACTCAGCCACTGTGCCGCCCCACTGCCTGCTGCCACTGCAGCCACATGCTGCCACATGCCTGCTGCCACTGCATTCACTGTCCATGGAAACTGACGGAGATTGCCTTGTACAGCACTCAGCTATCTCAGGCAGCACCATAGCATTGAATAGAGCACCAGGGAGCATGTGCAACTATCTGCTCTGTTCATTTGTGTTGTAACCCCAGTTCTCATGGTTCGTGAGGGTCCCTGTGCATTGGGGCTAACTCGTTTTTGTGCCTGGACAACCCCTTTAACATGGGTCAACCAAGCAGAGGAAAATGAGTAGCCACCGTGGACCGTTTGTACCAACATAGACATTGTTCAGTCATCGCTACTTTATAGGGATGACAAGGAATTCTCACTCTAAGTATTTTCCCTATGGCTTCATTCTCATATTCCTTCTACCGGCAGGATATAATCCCATTCATAGACAAGTACTGGGAGAGTCTGACTACCCGACAACGACCTGGAAAAATGACCTGGCCAAACAGTATAGTGAAGACTATGGTAAGCGGAGGCTTTCTAGTCGCTGACCTTGTATATGGTGGGTTTATCTGGACATGACAGGTTTTTACATCAATTTTTTTATCTTGAAGACTAAAGAGCGCGACGTGTTTTTAGTTAAAGAGCATCCTGATCCAGGCAGTAAGGATCCAGAGGAGGATTATCCAAAATTCGGACTACTTGACCAGGTGAGCCTTTTTTTTGTTTCTTTAAAGGGGTTGCCTTTAATAATTGGTATTGTTTCTGTAACAAAGTGATAAAATTTTTCCAATATATTTTCTGGATCAATTCATCACGGTTTTCTAGATCTCTGCTTGCTGTCATTCTATGAAGAGTTGTGCACCTGTGTGACATCACATGACCAGGGACAGCTGTTTATCCGCAGAAAACAAACAATGAAGTTTCCTATAGAATGACAGCAAGCAGAGATCTAGTAAATGGTGAAGAATTTATAAAAAAAAGTATATCGGAATATTTTATAACTTTTTATTACACAAACCTTATAAATTATTTTGGTGAAAGCAGACAACCCCCATTTAGGGGTGGTCACTTTGCATCACCATACAGTGCTGTATTACATATGGACATATCAGAAGGGGGTGGTCTCACATTCAGGACCCTAGTGTAGAGCGACTGATAGAGTTGGCCTTACCAATGCCTTACCTCTTTTTTTTTAATTTTTTTTTTTTCAGGATTTGGGAAATATTGGCCCATTCTATGATAACCAGAGGCAGAGCAGCGCAGTGTCCAGCGGAGGAGGTTTAAATGGTGAGAGATCTTGTACTGCGAAGGTTGTAGTCATTTTGATAATAGTTAATAACATGATTATTAGTATGTTATAAGGCCGTTCAAGGGGTTATCCGAGAGTAGTAGTAACTTAGGGCAGGGCTGCGGTGGTCTTTCTTTAAAAAAAAAAAAAAAACTCGTGTACTCGCCTCTTCCGTCGCACCTGATGTTCCGCAACGCAGTCACTCTGATACTTTCCTGTTTTTGTTTACAGGGGCACGGAAACTAGGCTCGGGGAGCGCCTGCCACTCCCATCAGTCGCCATATCCCAGTGCCTACAATGCTGAGGCATAGGGACGGATGGGAGTGGCTGGCCACCTCTGACACCCGGAAGCTCCCCGAGAAACAGGATCAGACGGACCACGGGATATAATATATATATATTTTAAAAAGGCCTGCAGCAGCCTGTCCCTAATTTATTGCTACTATCATATAACCCCTTTAAAGGAGTATGCCTGGGGGATTCCCCGGCTGGACCATCTCCATACAGACCGGGTTGATATCCAGTGGCACTGATCGCAAGTGTTAACCTGTTAAATGCCGCCGGAATTTTGGCAGTAATCGTCGCCCTCTGTGACATCATGGAAAGAGTCTAAATGAGACTCCGGGTACTGTCACTTCTGAAGATCTGTTACAGTATGACATTAAGTTATGAACAGAATCATCATATACTGGTTCAAGTACCCTAGGGGGGGGGTCTAAAACTACACTAAATAAAAACCTCAGTTATGATTTTATTTATTTTTATATCGGTACCAAAAATGGGGGGGTGACTTTAAATGTGTAGGTATCTCTGCATCCCGATCTGTAAAAATTCCAAATGCCAAATAGCCAAATGTCTGAATGGAGTCCAAATTTTTTTTATTTATTTATTTTTTTTATTCAATTTTTTGAATTGATAGACTAAAGTGATTGGAGGGTGGAGAGTAAATTTAACAAACTGCCTTTGCCCTCCATGTACATATTGTAATGGGTGAATTCATCCATTTTCATGAACTTCAGAGGGTTCTCCAGTCACAACAAGTTAGCCCCTATCCACAGGATGGGGGATAACTTGCTGATCAGAGGTGGCCTCTGTGATGAGAACGGGTGGTCTGTTGTACCCCAAGGTGAAAGATTAACCGGTCGCGCATGCGGCGTTTTCTCTATTTATCTCTATGACACTGATGGAAATAACTGAGAGCTGTACTTTGCTATCTCCATCAGCCCCATAGAAATTAATAGAGCAGGGTACAACAGACCCCTGTTCTAGTGATCCTTGTGGGTCCGATCTTTGAGACCCCCAACCCCCATCCCCCCCACATCAGCAAGTTACCCCCTATCCCATTGTCACTGGAGAACCCTATTAAAGGGGCATACTGCTGGGGGTGGAAAAGTTTAATGCTCACGTCTGACCACTGGAACCATAGCTATCAAAAAATTGGGGATACCAAAAGAAGTGACACTTTCCCAGTGTTTGGACATTTGAATCTATTATGCAGCATCTCCTTTCAGGTCATAAAGATGGATGGACATTAATTTGGGGGTAGGATTAGACTGAATACAATAAGTTATGGGCGGCCGGTCCCCTAATCTCATGTGATTCCCTTGAATTCCAGGTTCTGCAGCCGCCAGCTCTGCCAAGGGTAGAGGAGCCAAGCGCAAGCAGCAAGATGGCAGCTCATCCAGCGCGACCAAAAGAACCAGAAGGTAATGGACTAGATGGCGCTAGTATTATGACTCCATACAATGGGGAAGATGTCCTGTTACTGAAATGCCCCTAGTCCTATCTTTTGTAAAAAGGTTTATTCTATCTTATTTAGTGACCCCCTGTTCGCCGCACAGCGCCTGCCTCCTCATGGCTACCCACTTGAGCACCCGTTTAATAAGGATGGGTACAGATACATTCTAGCTGAACCGGATCCACACGCACCGGACCCAGAGAAGCTCGAACTGGACTGCTGGGCTGGGAAACCTATCCCCGGAGACCTGTACAGAGCCTGCCTATACGAGCGGGTGCTGCTCGCCTTACACGACCGAGGTGACACATTGTAATGATCACTAGATGGTGGTATATCGGGTCATACTGCTGGGTGACTGACAGGTTTGTTCTTTTACAGCTCCTCAGTTAAAGATCTCTGATGATCGCCTTACCGTGGTGGGAGAGAAGGGGTACTCCATGGTGAGGGCATCGCACGGCGTCAGGAAGGGATCCTGGTACTTTGAGATCTTTGTGGATGAGATGCCTCCGGATACAGCTGCCCGGCTGGGCTGGTCACAGGCTCTAGGTAAGTTGTGTGGTCATCGGGAAGGGGGGGGGGGGGGGTTATGATGCACTTTATTACATCATGACATCATGACCCCCAGGTCTCCATCATTGGGTCTCCAGGTCCCTGGTCTAGAACCAGCACTTGTTTTATAAAGGATACCAAGCTTTTTCTGGGGCCTGGAAAGAGATTTTTTTTAACCATATTTAAGTGACAATTTATATTCTCTTCTAATCATAGGATGAGGAATGTAAGATGGAGATCAGAGGGGGTCAGTCTGATGGTAAACAAGAGTCCATTCTGAATGGAAAGGGTTGGGCGCATGTACTGCTGCTCCATTCATTTCTATGGAGGTATATGGCACCGCTGTGTCCCACATCCTCATAGATGTCAGTGGAGTAGATACAAGTCTATGTAAATGTTGTCTGGGGACACAGCTTCCATCCTTCCCAACTAAGTCTCGAAGGAAATCTACCACCAAAATCCATCAGGGACATTACTCATAGGTCCAGGCACTGTGACTGTGGTATCTTCTTATGTGTTATCCTTGGCCTCCTTCCTTCTAAAATCAAGTGTTTAAATTATGCTAATGAGCACTGAAGGGCTCCGTCAGAAGTTACTAAAAGCCCACCTGTGCTGTAATTTCACAGGCTGTTACACGACCTCTTAGATTTCTTTTAAAGGGTTATTCTCATGTCAAACATATATATAGATATATATATATATATAATATATATATGTCTATATATATCTATAATATATTGATATCGCATGTTATTGTAATAGTGATTCACATTTAACCCCTCCCGACGCGAGCGCCGTGAATGAGTACGGCGCGCGGCCGAGCCTCTCCATAGCGGTTAAGTCTTTGTGCAATTGCACGAAGGGCTACCGGTAACGACGCATCGTGCTAGCCGATCCGCGTGCTTCACCGCGATTCGCCTCGCAATGCTGCGGAGGCTTCAAAAAAGATGGCGCCGCCATCTTGGCGCGGATCTCCGCTCCCGATGTACGTCACGGGAGCGGTTGATCCGTTGCATGACAGCACGGGCCCCCTCACGAGGCCCGAAGCTGTCTCGTTTTAACCTATTCATTACAATGTGCTATCAGCACATTGTAATGTAATGAGGAGTAAATCCCCATATACTGCCAGATTGCAGTATATGGCAGTATAGTGTAGGGATCGATCAGACAACTAGGGTTAAAGTAGCCTAGGGAGTCTGAAAAATAGTTAAAGTAAAAGTAAAAAAAGTTTAAAAAAAAAAAATTATATAAAAAAACCTAAAAATTCAAATCACCCCCCTTTCCCTAGAAACTGATATTAATATAATAAACAGTAAAAACATAAACACATTAGGTATCACCGCGTCCGAAAATGCCCGGAATCTATCAAAATTTATAACGGTTTTTTACTGCGTTTAACCCCGTAACGGAAAAAGCGTCCAAGATCAAAATGACATTTTTTTTGCCATTTTGGAAAAAATATAAAAAAATTAATAAAAAGTGATCAAAAGTAGCACAGTCCTAACAATGATAGCAATGAAAACGCCATCAAAAGTCGCAAAAAATGACCCACCCACAGCTTCGTACACCAAAGTATGAAAAAGTTATTAGTGCCAGAAGATGGCAAAATCAAAAAAAAAATTTTTGTACAGGAGGTTTTAATTTTTTAAATGTATGAAAACATTATAAACCTGTACAAATGTGGTATCCCTGTTATCGTCAAACCCAAAAGATAAAGTAGACATGTATTTGGGACGCAGAGTAGTGAAGCTGTGAAATCCAAGCCCACAAGAAAACGTCGCCCATGTGTTTTTCACCATTTTCACTGCATTTGGAATTTTGTCCCGCTTCCCAGTACGCGCCATGGAATATTAAATACCGTCACTAAGAAGTGCAATTTGTTATCCGCAGAAAAAAAGCCATAACAGAGCTCTTTATGTGGAAAAATAAAAAAGTTATAGATTTGAAGGTGGGGTGTGAAAAATGGAAGTGAAAAAACTAAAAAAGGCCAAGTCGTTAAGGGGTTAAGCACAATTTATATTTTTCCAATTCTGTACAATCCCCTTTAAACAAGACAAATGCAAATTTAAAGGGAACTTGAGGGGAACAATTTTTAGCTAAAAGAAGGGTGTCAGTTAGTTACTAGGGCTCTATAGGATCCTGTCACTAGCTGTATATGTGAAAAATCTGGTGACAGGTTCCCTTTAAGGGGTTTTACAGAACTGGAAAAACACGGCTGCTTTCTCTTTATAAGGGGTCCAGCACACAGGATAGGGTGGTATCTGCCCCCCATGAAGTTGGGCGGACAAATGAGCTTTAGTATTGATGTGACAATGGATAAAGCTGGTGTAACGCTGACTTTCTTTATGTAGGTAATCTCCAGGCTCCGTTGGGTTACGACAAGTTCAGCTATTCCTGGCGCAGCAAGAAAGGAACCAAATTCCACCAGTCCATAGGAAAGCATTACTCCGACTCCTATGGGCAGGGGGACACGCTCGGCTTCTATATCAGTCTCCCGGATGAGACCGAGACGGCGCTGGCTCTACCTGACACCTACAAAGACAAGGTAAGGGGGGGACATCTTGTATCTGGGCACATTACCTCATGCATCCAACCTATACGTTATATGGCGTGGATCGTGGTCCTCTCTATACTGACGCGCATTCTCCCCTGCAGGCCTTGATCAAGTTTAAGAGTTATCTGTACTTTGAAGAGAAGGACTTTGTAGATAAAGCAGAAAAGAATCTGAAGCAAGCGATGGGCAGTGAGGTGAGTGGTTTTTACTTGTATAGAACCTTATGGTCCTTCCATTGCAGCGGAATTGAAATTTACATCAGTCCTGACACAGGTCATTGTAAATATGGCCGGCCAAGACTTTCCTGCCCCGGACCACCACATTCTCCGCTATACGCATGGTGCAAAACGCCAAAAAGTCACAACTTTCCTGGCTTGGTTTTTGCATGTTTTCCACACCAACTCAATGTCCAGATGTTAGGTCCATTTATTTTTCACCCACCTGAGTGTAGTCTATCTGATGAAGAAGGGGTGAGAGGGTTAGAAAAAACTGACACGCTGAAGATTAATGATGCTTGAATCCTCTTGGTTTCTCACCCCTCATGTTGTCTTTCTTGCGGCATTTTTTGTAGGATGGCCTAAATGTCTTAACAGCCCTTTGTCTATACCCGCCTAACACCTACAAGCTGTGACGGTCAAGTGTCATTGCCCTTAGTCAGCGTTATATGGGGTTTCGAGAAATTTAAAATGACTCTGAATATTGATATGTTTTGTTTTTTTTTTAATACAGGTTTCTATAAATTTTGGACCTCGCTTCAAGTATCCACCGAAGGATCAGTCATTCCGTCCGGTAAAAGTTTATTTTGTGAAATATTTAAAGGGGTCCTGCATTTTGAATTCTGCTCCTTGCATACAGTAAACGGGATGGTAACTTTATACTTAAAGGGCTACTCCCAACTTGCTATATGAATTCTATCTCATTTAGAAACTATAGACATATTGTATGTTTTTAGGACTAAAACAGGGGTCACACAGGGGCACGGCTTGTATCTATGGTCATGTGAGGTCACACAGGGGCACGGCTCGTTATATGACAGCTCTGATTGGGCTGTGCTGTAACGAGCTGTGTGACATCACATGACCAGGGACAGGTTTTTATCCATAGGGAGGAAACTATGAAGCTTCCAATAGATGGACAACAAGCAGAGATCTAGAAAACTGTGAGGAATTGATACAGATAGTATCTTGGAAAATTGTACAACGTTTCATTACACACATTAGACCCTTTCAATTATTTGCTGAAAGTGGACATATCTCTGTAGAGGAGGGGACAATTGGCCTTTAGCAGACAAAAAAATTAAGCAGTTGAAATGTTTCTGCCTGATCTATCTCTACCCCCAACTTTTTGGAGATTCCAGAGGCCCCCATGCAGTTTAATCCGTTGCTTAGGCCAAGACCTGAAGTGCAATAAACATTTGTCTTGTATCCCTACAGATGAGCGACATGGCCTGGAAGGCGGTGGTGGAGCACACACTAGCAGATGTTCTGTACCATGTAGAGACTGAAGTGGACGGCAGGAGGAGTCCTCCATGGGAACCTTAACCTTTTGGGTTACTAGTTGTTTTGTTTTTTTTTTGTTTTTTTAGTTTGCGTTATCCTTTTAGTTCCTTCCACCATGTAAAGGTTATTCAATGTATAATGAAAACATACTGACCCGAAAATATATCCAAAACATTGTCAAGATCTCTGCTTGCTGTGATTCAGTTCTAATAATGTCACTGACTGGCACTGCCACCCATCCACTGTCCAAGGAGAACCCAGAGCCAGTCCTATCAATGAGAACAGCTTCACACTTTTATATAGTGGCCGTACTTTGTATTGCAGCTCGCATTTGCAGTACACAGTTCATGTAACTAATAAAAGAGATGTCACCAACCTGTGCAGCCAATATATTCCTAACAGCTAGGATAGAATTTGTTTTCCATTCACTGGCAGCAAACAGAGATCTTGAAAATGTTCAAGTCGTTGATACAAAAAGCGTGTTGTATATTTGCATTACACAATGGATATGCTTTGTTTCCTTTAAATGTAGGATTTGGTTTTAAAAGGGTGTTTTCAAACGGATAATAAATAGATGAATCCCAGAGGTACCTATCGCGGCAGATGGGACCCTATGAGGGAGGGAGTGAAACAATGGAACAGTCGCATCTTAAAGCTGGCGCCCCGACCTCGGGTTGATAAGAGTCAGGGGCGGGTGGAACAACAGAAGGTGGGCATCTGTGTAGGAATGAATAGACGTTTGCAACATAAGCACAGGGGGGCGCATTGTTATTTTTGGAGAAAGCAACCGTTGAGTGTCACCTTCAGACCCATCCCTTTAAGACTTGATCAGAGGGAGATTATTTTGACAGGCAAAAGTTAATTCTATATTTTTTATGTTAGTGTTACATGGCATTAAAGGAGATTTCTCGTGACGGACCTATGGACTATTGATGGACCTGTACCAAAAGATCGGGGGGAGGGAGATGGTGGTGATCATCAAGAATGGCGATAGGAAATCCTTGAGTATACATAGTAAGATGAACGATGAACAATTTCGCGTACAACAACAGCTAATGGGTAATGGCTTTGTCCGATTGGTTGGATGTGTGGCCAAATTTTTATTTTAACAGGTTTGTGCTTCGACACAACCGCCAAGTATTCTTCCTCTACCAGAATTGGTTCAGTCCAAAGTGTGAGAAACCCAAGACAGGAAATGAAGGGCGGAAGTGGCCAACTGTTTAGCTAGGAGCTAGAAGAGTCATAGCTCACCGAGCGTTGCCTTGTGGGTTGCTGAATCTTGTGGTTCACTCTGATGTAAAAATATTACTTGTGTTTCTTTTAAATAAAGTTTTTTTTTATTATTTAAAAGTTTGTGTTTTTTTTTTTTTTTTTTTTTTTTTTTTTTTTTTCCCCCTGCTTGTAAATTCTTAGGAGAGGGTTAGATAACTTGTCTCATGAAGTGAAAGGCTCTGTACAGGGGGTATTACGGGCGCTGAGAGTACAGGAAAGGACACAGGCTATCAATATGACAGTACTTTTTTTTTTTTTTTTTCCTTTTCGAGCTTGAATACCAGAAGATGGTGTGTGTTTTTTTTTTTTTTTGTGTGTTAGAAATATAATATTTATAAGGTTCGCCCAACATTATAAAAAGTCTCAGTGATGGAACCCCCACGGATCACGAGAACAAAGGTTTGTTGTACCCCCCTTGCTCTCAAGCTGATTGGAGCAGCCAGACGTGCATACGCTGGCTGCTCTGTTCATCTTTACGGTGCTGATGGAGGTTGCCGAGCGCCCCTATCGACCTCTCCATCTCCGTGTGCGACTGGCTGATTCGGTCAGCCCAAGTACAAAATGGGTTCGTTCTCGTGATCCCTCGGGGTCTTATCAGTAAGACACCCACCAATTAGCAAGTTAGGCCCTATCCTATAGGTAGAACCTAACTTGTTATCACCAGACAACCCCTCTGTTTTGTAAAAAAAAAAAAATATATATAATGTGAATATAATAATCCTTATTTATATGAGTGCACACAGATATAGCAGCGCTGCACAGAGCTGTGTCAGTCCCTGTCCCCATGGGGCTCACAATCTTTAATCACCTACCAGTATGTTTTGGAGTGTGGAGGACAACACGAAACACACGGAACATGAGAAACATACAAACTCTGCAGATGTTGACCCTGGAACCCTGAACCCCCCGATCCCCAGTGCTGCAAGACTGTAATGCTAACCACTAACACACCGTGCTGCCCCACCGTGAGTTCCATCAATTGTAATATGTGATGGACATATTTTGACTTCCTTTATTGAATTATGGATCCGCTTATGTCCATCCATATGGGGACGTTATCCTGTCATTGGAGGTAATCTGCAGGTCCCGCAAATTTTTTTTTTTTTTTTACACTGTTTTGTGAGGTGATTGATGAGTAGATCCCTCATACTGGTGAATATATTTTGGAAACTTTCTTATTTATGTGAACACGACATAAGAAGCAGGTGGATACGTTTATGCACTTTTATTTTAGAACAATGGTTGTACAGAATCTTATATCAGCCATTTTTAGCCAAGTCTGGGTACAGTGCAGAACATTATTACTATGGTCTCAATATCCGGACAAATCAGACATGTATTATGTTATAGCTGCTGACTCTGCATAATCCTTTCATTCATATAATAGTTAGCAGTCATTTGGGATTGGTTTGAATTAAAAATGGAAAGTCCTGCTTGGTCAAATTTTTTCAAAAAGGGGGAGGAATAGATATAAAGGAAAATAAGGAAAAAAAAAACAAACTCACTGACTCATTCTTCTAGGTAAGGATACTTTATTCTAACATGCGTTTTATTGAAGATTCCCTCCCCTTGGTTAATAAACAAATGAAAGCTCAACGGTAAAATTAAATATATAAATACTGCTTCATAAATATTAAATAAAATATAATATTAATGGGTAGCAATAAATAACAAATATATAAAAATAAAATGAGGGAGAAAAACAGTGTGCACAGTTTTTGCCAAATTTTTGGCGGGGAAAGCATCCTCTACAAGAGCCACCTGTTCTAATAGAGTTATATGGGGATTGAGGGGTCGTCGGCGAATACGCACTTTTGTCTGTCTATTGTAGATCCGTAATTATACTCCAGTTGTAAACTTTCAACTTCTCATAGACTTAGGCCCGTTCCACACTTGTGAGTGTGATACGATGAACTCCCATCATACTCGCAGCCTGTGCTGCTGGGATCTCCCGGCCCGAATGCTGCAAATCGGGCCTGAACTGACATTCTGAGTTCAGTTCCGGTTTGCAGCATTCGGCCCCGGGAGATCCAGGCAGCATGCACTGCGAGTGTGACGCGTGTTCATCGCATCACACTCGCAACTGTCGATCGGGCCTAAGTCAGCTGTGGTTTAGCTGAGGCCTAATGCAATGCTCTGTCACATGGATGTATTCGTGACTGGAAATTTTGTGAATTGGTTTAAATTTTTGTAGGAATCTCAGTTTTTCTTCAAAAACATCTTGATTTTACCTCAAAATTTGATCTGAAGGGTTATAAGGACTCAAAATTAAGGTTTAGGCTCATTTGCATAGTACTTTTATAGCTGTAATGTAATAGTGGTGCCATCGAGGTGCATGAGCCCTACATATGGGGCTTCTACATACATTTATGGTATGCTCCATCTTTCGCTATATACAGGGAGTTACTCTATCCTAGACGATTCAAGAGAAGACATATACACGTCCTACATAAACTGAAGGGCAGTGCGCAAGTGTTTGGTATGAAGAGAAATGGGCCTGTAAAGGTCCAAATATGGACTACAGCCTTCAAAATTTGTCTTTGTTGCCCAGATCAACCAATTGCTATAGGCAACATTATCAAAGTTTTAACTTTAGATTTTAACAGGGGACAGATTTTAAAAACTGACAACACACTGCTTACTGGCAGCAGGAAATTGACAACTGGACCGCTCTGATAAAGAGCTTTACATATACACACATCAAAATTTGGCTTTGCTTCACATAATAACCAATCAGAGCACAGCTTTCTATATTCCAGAGCAAGTTAGGAAATGAAAGCTGGTTGGTAATTGGTTGGTGAAGGAAGCAAAGACACTTTTTATAAACCAGGCCCCTGTAATAAGCAGAAAAGTTACAAAAGCTTTCGCCAGACTTAATCTATTTGATTTTTTTTCACTTATTGTGAGGTTGCTAGAATACTTCTCTATAAATATTGGTCCAGAATACAAAATGGTGGCCATCTTTGTTTCTTGAAACTTAGATATATCTCTATTTGGTCTGTATTAGATTAATGACCGTAGCGTCTGAAGTACATCATTTACATCTCATATTATTTAATGGTTGTAGAAAACCAATTAAAAACCACAATTGGAGAATACAACATAAAATACCCAAAGTTACAATACGATTCTACCAAACTATTGTACAAATATCTAAAAGGGATTTTTCTGTGTAAACCACCACTAGACAAGCAATCACAATAAAACACTTCATATTCGACATAACACATATTTTTAATGTGGAACTTCACATGGCTCATAGGGTAACAAGTAGTTTCCCCTGTAGTTATGCAATGATATTTGTATTATTTTGAATGATTCACTTAATAGGAACTGATCTAGAAGCCATATTGCTTGTCACCCATCTTTAATAATAAGAATACAGGAGGGTTTATGACAAAGGTGAATATACCATTGAGGTAAAACATTTTGGCTCCTAGGGGGTGGAGCCAGCTCCTGCTGATCACATCTTCGCTCCTATTGGTTAGTAGGAACTGAAAGTTCTCCTCATCTTAGCAAATAAAGGGTAATGCTTCCCTTCTGTGCTATAGAGGGAAATATGTTGAAGACCAAACAAGGCGAGGGAACTGTATAAATCAAAAGGCGTAAACCTATATTACGTATATATTTTTTTGCACTGGATGAATGGTTTTTGAAAAGGCAGAATCAGCAGCTATACATTTTCTATTATGAAACTTCAAGCCCTTCATATACCACTGAAATATATGGTACTAAAAACAAATTGTAAAAAATATACATTAAAATTTTACATTCATAATAATTATAACCACATTAAAACAGCAGTGAAAGCTTGTTCTGATATAGGTGTAGGGTCCTTTCCGGGGCATCGGAGTTCTTTCTAGAACAGGTCCTGCACTGTCATTACTAAAACTTGTCGTATAGATATCAGGTACATTCAGTGTAGTGCATTTTCAAAATGGCTGCCTCCACTGTTTATATTACATAAGAACATGACAAAATGGCCGCAAGAACCCTTTCCATTTAGTGGACGTTCTGTACCCAGTGTAGATAACTTCTAACCTTTATAGCTGAAGAAAAATGTTGTCAATATAGAAGAAAACATTACAGAGGACTCCTAAAAGGCAGCCATTTTGTATGAAAAGTATGACCAGTATTTTGTGACTATTAATTAGTCCATCAAATTATTAGGATTGTCCAAGATTAACAACGTGACTTTTTCCTGTCAAATACAGGGCAACGCTTGTCTGTAGGTTATGTGGGGTATTAAAGCCTAGTGCATTCAAAAGAGCTAAGCTCCACAGACAGGCCAGGGGTGACACTGTTTTTAGAATAAAGTCACTAGCTGTTTATTTCTGAACTTTTTTGGTCAGATATTATCAATAGATCCAAATTGATTCATTAGGATCTATCCACAATTTAGTATGTATGGGAGACATGAGAAAACAAGGTTCAACTTAAGCTATTGTTCTTCTGGAGATGAATGGTACCAGATGTGTCCTTTGCTCACAAGATGTAAGAGTTCTATCATATATCTCATGTTAAGAAGTGTGACTTATCTTCATAAAAATGTTTCCCACAAAATGGCTTCCTCCATAGTTTTTTTGAGGGACAGGATCTCTTTTAAGAGAGATTCTACATTAAGCTATATACTGTCATGTCATAAGGGTTGATTAGAAGGTAACAATGATGGTGATCCCTGGGTTGGGCCTCTCTCTGATAAAGGAGACAACTCATGATAAAGGGACATTTTAGCAGAGGTCAGAAGCTTCTGTACCCTCCTAAAATGGTTCTGCATTGAAGAATCACAATTTTTGGTACTTGAAGTTACACAAGTCTCTGACCAACAGAGGTTTAGATGTTCTTCAAAACACTCAGGACTTTTGTCTAAAGATAACAGATCTGTCCTTCAAACACGGTGGAGGTTGAGGTCTTAAGGCCTGATATGTATCTATCATTACACTCAAAATACCATGGTGGCGTATAATACTTCATACATTGGCCACAATGTCAGCGATCAGGAGGAATAATGGTGAAGCATTAGCAGAGTGACAGGCTGCCAGAGGACATGGTCACTCTGTTGCGTAGATGTTTGGCAAAATCCACTTGCGTCTGGGACAAAACCTGGTTGATGATAGATTTTGGCAGCCATCCCTGGGAAGAAGATAGGAGAAAGTCGATTAGGAAATGAAGCTAGAATGTCTTCTGACTACTACGGCATGCTGCTGCTTTTTCCTCAAGTGATGATTGCTAGGCAGGAATGTTTGCTAGGTAGTATTTCTTGAAGTGTTGACCAAGGAATCAGGTGATCGGTTCTACAGATCAGTTATTTAAAGATATTTTAGCATTTGTCAAACAATGCAACTTTATCACTGTTTACCAAGCACAGCACCATACATTGTATAGTGGCTGTGTTTGGCATTACAGCCTGATTATTTACTTAAATGGGACTGCTCAGTCGTGGGACTGATGAAAATGACATTGTATACCAGTTGAAGAACCACTGCCATATAATACAGCCGATCAATGACGGTTCTGGGTGTTGAACCTCCACCATTGAAGGTTCAACCACACAATATTTGAGTCCAGGAAAATCCTTTTTAGTGAATCATTTATTGGAAAAGCTAATATCCTAATTCCTAAGGGTCGTGACAGTGTAAACTCAGGTTCTTGATATCAGACCCAGCACAAGAATGAACGTTTCTTACATTATCTACACAAATACATACCTTTAGGTCAATGCTGAGAAGCCAGGTTAATTTGGTTTTTGAGGGGTCTTCAAGCACCGGGTGCAGAACCATACATGTTGGGCCGTTCTCTGCCCTGAAAGAAGAACATGCACAAGTACTTTATATTCCTGTAACTGTATATGTAGGTGTGTAGTAGGTGAGGATTACCCCTATAATGTTCCCATGTTTATTCATCATAATGATAAAACTGGCGCTTTTGCATAATTATATATAACTCCACAGTCTACTACATGCTATGGCATAAGGAGCTCTGAAGTCAGCCATTTTGAATCTGCTATTACAATAAAGTACATATAAAGACACTCAGGTATAGACCCCTTTCACATGGCATTAAGTATGGCACAGCTTTTAGTTGCTATCTCTGTTACCAATCCCCCTCCCGCTGCAGCAGGTCTATAGTACAATACCTTACGTATCCTTTCTGTTCCGGCATTGCATTATAACGTGTTGACATTCCGGCCAAAATACAGGTGGATCCCCTCCGCTTGCTACATCGTACACTCACAAAATCCCGAGGTCCTACAATGTTACCGGGGGTTTCTGCCGCTTTTTCATGTGTTATCACTGTGTCCTTTCCAATCTTCTCTAGAATCTGCATTAAAGAGAGAAATTTTATGTAGATATCGAGCATTTTCTCCTCTATAGAATGAGTATAATTGTTTAGATCAGCCCATTCAGCAGGCTTTGCTTTCTAAGGGCTATGCCTGTTTAAGCTTTTCCTACGTTGCAATGAAGAGATCCAACCATGTTTAAACAACACTATCTACAGTAGGGAATCTGTTCCTTCTGAATTAGATATACTGTTTTGGCTTTAATCCCACATCATGTGAATAGGCTTCTTGAGCATCATGCTCTCAAGGGGGCTGCCTTACAAGGTAGCAAAAAGAGACATTGTTTTCCTTGTCCCATTCTTAAAAAGTGTATGTGCATATTTCTGAAAATGTCCTAGTAGAGCATCAATGGCTGTAAGTCTCAACACGCCTGCAAGGCAGACTTAATTGGCAAAGTCTCTGTAAGGAGAACTCTTACTTCCTGCCCCTCGCATTTCAACCACACTCGTTTGCAGGTTTTTACACAAAACTATGCCAGAACCACCCTTTTCCCAACGGCGCGGCCATCCAATGGGTACATCAAGAGGCCTCTGCCTCTTGATGTATCCTCCCTTATGGGGGGCATAGCCATTATCACATCCCATCACACATATTCTGATATCTCTCTGCGAGTGTATGTCTGTCTTGATAGCACGATGGTATTAAAGAAATTTCAGAGTGAGGCCTCATGCACACAACAGTATTTGGGGGCCATGAGCTAGCCACACAAATTGTGTCTTGCAAACAGCACACGGTCATGTGTATGGGGACTGAAAACACGATTAGAAGGAAAGAAAGGAGAATAATGAGAGACAAAGTGGAGAAGGAAGAAGGACTGTCCTCTGAAAAGATAGATGGCAATATTCTGATTTAGTGACCATTTAATGGGGTTGGTAACCTTAAGCAAAGTTGAACATGGTACGTGGGTGATCCTTATTAGAATTAACTCCCCTCCATCATAACAATTCCCCTATGACTGGTTGTAGGACATCCAAACGCCCCTTAAACAATTCATAGGGGTTATTATGGAGGGGGGGGGGGCTTCCTGAATGCACAGCCCTAACAGGAAGGCCCTTCTTTCCTAGCCAGAGCCTCCCAACAACTCCCAAGAAGGGGTTAGCACTTAGTAATAGATAGGTGAGTTTTAGTTGTAGTTTGGGCACCATCACTAACCTATGCCGAGCTAATTTTAAAATACATTTGTCAGCATTCTAAAATCATTTTAGTACTATATATAAGCTTCATTTCAGAATGCTGCCAAAGACATTTTTAAAATAGGCATTGCATAGGCTATTGTAACCTGTCAGCAGCTAAAAATTACATTCCTGGTGACAGGTTCTCTTTGAATGGGTTTTTCCCTGAAACAAGTTAGGCCCTATCCCTCGGCAATTTCCGTAGACGCCATAGAGATGAACGAAGAAGTCCAAACATGCATGACCAGGTGCTCCGGACATCTCAGGGAGCGACCGAGGGGTCCGACTGGAGTACATAGTACCCGATCAGACCCCTGTTCTCGTGATCTCATGACTCCATTGTTTAGCAATCTATCCTATGTATAACTTGTTTGGTGAGAAAACCCCTTTAAGCCTTTCAACCCCTTTAATTTTTTGGGGTACAGATATTAATAAACAGCAAAAAAAATGTAAAATCTTGATACAAACACGGCTGGCTGAATACTCTTACATGGTTAGTTATATAGGACACCAACAAAATTCAGCAATGAAGCGCTGCACCCATACAAGTGGAAGGGGAGAGATAGCAGACAGCAGGAATGTGTTTTCACTGAGCACAGGGCAGACACAAGGCCAGTGTGATAACGGACCAAGGAAATGCATGATAGCGGACCTCTCCTTGATAATAACCAGCAACACTAATTTAAATAGATGGGGAGGTAGTGACACTCTGTAAGGCTTCATTTGCATAGGAAATCTACCACCAAGCAGAAGCAGGTGTGTGCTCTTCTGGCAGGATCTTATCTTCTGTTAGCACCTTGTGCCCTTGTTTTAAATAAAAAGCCCTAGGGGCTCCAGGCTCCGTCATCTGGTAATGATGAACACCTCCGAGCAGGCTTACTGTCCCCTCCTCAATCCTCTACACAACCAAAGAGCCGGTGATGTGGGAAGGGGTGCAAGGAGGAGGGTAGTAAACCCGATCGGAGCTGTGTATTATCAACAGATGTCAGAACCCAGAGCCCCTCAGGCTTATTTGCATAATTTAAAAAGCCTTTTTTGTAAATACAACGGCACAGGGAGCTAACAGAAGAGCAGATCCTGGGGGGGGGGGGGGGGGCACACACCTTTATGTAAATGTACTTGATTTAAAATCCTTCATCCTAGTGGTTGATTTCCCTTAAAAAGTCCATGTAGACTTTTTGGGATGGATACAATTTACAATCTACTTCCATGTCTTATAGTTTTAACTAATAATTATATAACTGAATTTTCATGGGAGGTAGTAAAAAAGGGTCTATTATTTCTAGAAGTAGCACATGGGTTGGGTTTGGTACTGTCAGGGGCAGATTAAGACTGCCATGGGCCCTTGGAATCACTTCCTACATTGAAAGCAGGAACAGATGTATGAGGACCTTCTCAGTATAACATTTGGTGGGTGGTTTGGGTGGCCCTGGGCCCCCTAGAAGACTTGGGCCCCAGGCTACCTCCAAAATTGCATATATTATAATCCACTACTGGGTACTGTACATATTCACTTGCATATGGATTACAACAATTACAAGTACAACCGATGTACTCCTGAGATGTAGCAGGCCCAGCTACAACTTCCTTAGCTCCTCAGGTCATGGCTTTGCCTAGTCATCATATTACAAGCATTCCCAGGTTATATGCAGGATGGGTTTGTTCTTAAGTTGAATTTCTTAAGTCATATCAGGTATATTTTTATAACTGTAGCTCTGGACAAATTTTTTTTGTCCCAGGAATATAAGATTTTTAACATTTTGTGCTGTCCTGGGAACAAGAATTATCAATAAAACTTCATTACAGACACCTTACAGCTGATTATTGCAGCCTGGGATTAAAGTAAAGCCTTCTGCGGTCAGAGAGGTCTGTCTGTTACTAGGGGTCGTCTGTAAGTCTAACTTGTTGTGAATGTCTTAGCCCACATTTCAGCTGCCAAGTTGCGGGAAGTGGCTGAAATAAGTATTTTTTCTAGTACATACAACCAAGGAGCTTGGGCTTCTGTAGGGACATCTGAAGGAGGTAGAAAGAAGAAAGAATGGGCAATAACCCCCAATTCCACCAACTTTAAATGAACCTAATTGCTGTGGTCATGTCACTGTAAACAAGAGGGACCTTTAAAACAATGATAAAAAATTAGGGTGGATACCAGTATGGGCCCTGTCCGTAATGGTGGTCCTGGTCTTAATGGTCTCCTTTAGTAGGAAGAACTGGGGTCACATCCTAGAACCTATTCCCAGCCTAAGCAAGGTTCATTATTTCTAGTGGTCTGTTCCACTAAAGAAGCAAGCCAACAAAAATGAGTGCTAAGTCTATATGGTGTACACCAATGGTGGCCCGATGAAACTCAGCCATAGACAATAGTAAAAAAGTCCTCAATACACAGTAATAGAGGAATTTTCCTACCTTAATTTCTTTGACATTGGGGTTCCACTCCCCCATCTTCTCCATATTGTCCACCAGTTCTCCATAGACACTATCCAGCGGCCTCTCTACTACTGCTTCCAGCTTGAAGACCTTTCCGATATCTGGGAGAACTTTACTGAGAACTTTATCTCCATTTGCCTTTAAAGTGATAAAAATAAAAAAAGTCATTTCAGAATTTACTTCTTCAGTGTGACACCTTATTGATACCTTAAAACTTGATTATATTTTAGGATCCTCCTAAAACTGACCCAACAGAGATTAGTTGGAGGATCCTGCCAAAGTTGGGACAAAGTTTGTTACTTCACCATCTAAATAAAAAAAAAGTGGTTTGTTGGATCAACCTTTCCCATGCACATGCTCTGAATGATAGCTAATATGTCTTTACAACCATTGGTGGTCCAACCATAGTCTTACCAATGTGTTAAGCCTTTACTGGTTCCAAATCTATTAGGGCCCTTGTGATATAGAGTCACAGTGACCCACTGGGGTCTGACCCACCACCAGGTAGCAAAGCATAAAACATAAATTGGAGTTCACAGGTCCACTCAGATTTTAAGCACACAAAGGTTTTTCTTGTTTATTCTCAAGATAGCCCATGTGGACCTGACGGCACCTTGCATGAAATGTATCTACCTTGTCTAAATTGTGTATAAAGCTTGAAAGACAAAAAAGTGCACCAGGCTCTGGTTGGCTTCTATAAGTCACAGAAAAATGGCACCAGATGAGGCTCTACGCCCCACAGAAAAAGGGGACCACATGAGGACCTCATGTACCAATGTTCCACGTGTCCAAAATATTTAGACCAAGACCTCTTAAAAATCCAAAAGATTGACATTGAGGGTATAAGAAGATCTTACCGCCACAATTTCAACTTTCCATCCATCTTGTTCTTCCAAGATACTCATTGACTTCTTCAGGGCTTCTTCTCCCTGCTTGATATAAGACAGCTCAACTTCATTGTAGGGTTTCTCATCAAGCCTGGAACCTAAGGTTGAAGATTTGTGAATGAGAAACATTTATCATTCTTGAATTTGCCCATTGGATTGGGGTAGGACATTTGCCATTGCATCAAAGTGGTGACTTACTCAGTAGAGAGCTCCTTCTTCTAACTTGATTTATCCATCGGCTGGGTCCTGGCCCAACTAAAGCCAACTTTTCCAGTTCA
Organism: Engystomops pustulosus; assembly: GCA_019512145.1. Classification (NCBI taxonomy): domain Eukaryota; kingdom Metazoa; phylum Chordata; class Amphibia; order Anura; family Leptodactylidae; genus Engystomops; species Engystomops pustulosus. Next base: position 13,953,002 of record CM033644.1, read on the forward strand.
TGTGAAAGAGCTACTGCAGCCGTTCTCCTGAGACCTGTAAAATAAGTAGATATTCGTTATTGAATGTAAGCAATATGATCACTAAGAAGTGGATCAGCACAATGGAACTAAGACATGAAGAGGATGGAGGCCTATACCAGCTGGTGGACGCAAAATTCTTTTGGAAGCCACAATGAAAGCTTATAAGTGTTTTGCCACTTCTAGTAAGAGTCTTTCTAGGAGTAGCATGGTCTGCTTCTATAGGGGGTACACCAATAGACACCACAGCATACAACTGCACAATGTGAATAAAGCCTTGACTCCTTAACACTGAATGCCCTACATTTAGAGCCATATATGGCTTCATGGAATTTTAGCGATATCCTATATAACTTGACAGCCAAATCCAAATTGTGATCAGGGATAACACAAATTAGCTGTTTAACACCCTAGATGCTGTTGTCAATATAGGGTTTGTACCCCTCTCTGCAGTGCCATCGAGGTCATCTTGGTCCACTTGTTCGGCTAGATGAACAGCCTTACAGGTTACCCCTGTCATGCTGATATTATAGCCTGCAATGCATACATATTATATGTAATAATGAGGTATCAATAAGCTATATGTACCATATAAAGATGCAAATTTTAAAAAGCTTGGACTTTTTTGTACTATTTTTCAGCAAATTCTGAAGGTTTCATAGGCATACTGCAAAAAAACAAAAAAAATTATCTGTTTTTCATCGCAAACTAGTTGTAATGAGCACTAAGATGTTTTCAGCTGGGGATCTAGTAGAAAACCAATACATTTTTTTCATGTAAGATTCTGCATCTCAAAGCGAACCTGTCGCCAGGAAAGTCATTTTTAGCTAGTGTCAGGTTCCTATACCTATGCGATGCTGATTTTAAAAATGCCACTGTCAGTATTCTGAATCATTTCAGTACTTTATAAAACTTTATTTCACATTACCTGGCTCCAAATGTGTGTCGAGTCCCAGGGGAAGGTGCATCTGCAGCAGCCTGTCTCCTCTCCACACTCCAGCTCCCTTCCTACTTCCTGTCATGTGCATTGAGCAGGCAGGAGCGAGAGGGGGAGTAGAGGTAGAATGCACAAGGAGATTGAGACTCAGACAGACACAGGCTGCAGCTGCTTCCCCCCTCCCCCGGGACTCACGACACACTGCTGGCAGGGAGATGGCAAGTAATGTGAAATAAAGTTTTATAAACTACTGAAATGATTCAGAATGCATTTTTAAAATCAGCACAGCATAGGCTATAGAAACCTGTCACCAGCTAATATTGACATACCTGGTGACAAATTTACTTTAAAGTGCCATATGGCTCCTGCACCTGGTTATGACCATATCCTCTACACTCCCTTAGAGAGATATCCTCATCTGGACATTGACATTAAATTGGATTCTTCTGCCATGTATAAACATTAATTCAATGGCATGTTATTAAAAATGTACCTGTATGAATATAATTTCATATAAATGTCAAGATATCCCTTAGAAATTATATTGTTGTCCTTGGATACGACCATCTCTGCTGGAGTAATTGAACAAAGAAACAAATAGTTTTTCCATATGAAATATCTGGGAGTTAAGCTACATTCACACGAACATATGGCGGATTTATATACGGCCGACATATATACAGCGTATATACGTCCCCCATACACTTCTATGGCCTCTAGGCGCCAAACTGTTCCATAGCCAGTAGAAAGATAGGACATGTTGTGCCAGCAGCGCTCATTCCCTGCTCCTCTCCCCGGCGCCGATGTATGCCCGCCGTACTAGGTTTCGGCGGGCATACATTGTGTGAATGAGTATGAGTGAGTGAGTATGTTCCACAGTGATCCTTAGGTATAATTTGCTGAATCAAGGTGATTGAGCTGTATCCAACGACTGCTTTTTGTTTTGTTTTTTTGCTCGGTGCACCATGCGTGCGACCGTGCGTGCATCTGAATAGGAAGTGGTAGCGCGGACCCCGGTGCGGGAAAGCTAGTAAGGATATAAACATTAATAAACTGTTAAAACACTTTAAAACTGTTTAAAAACATAACGGAGATAAGCGCCGGCACCAGCTCACCCTGAGCTGGTGCACGGCATGTCCAGCTTATACGCCCTATCCCAAGTGGTAGGTTTCCTTTAAGTAATGCCCTGGGGGGGGGGGGGTCGGCTGATATAGGGAGTCATCAAAATTAAGAGTGTGAACTGAGAGAAAAGTAAAAAAAATATTAAAAAATAATAAAACTTTGCAGAAAGGAGGATACAAGTGGACACCTGACTCTTGACCTTACAAAGTAAGTAAGTGTTTTAAGAAACATACATTCAGTATACAGAGTAGCAGTTTCATAATACGACGTGACTGGGTTTATATGGTGTCCCTCGTATAAACGGCGCATAGTCAATTTTGTTGGGCTCTGGAACTTCATAAAAAATATAATTGTTTATGTTCATCCTAAGGTCCTTCAATATTGAGACAGGAACAGTAGAATTTGTAAAACTATTATATAATGAGGATGATCACATGAGCAATCAAAGCTTTTCAGAAGACCAACACTTTATCAAGACCAGATTTTCATATATATCCATTTGATCTGTTTATGAGAGGACCAACCTTTAGAAGATAATCAAATTTTGAGTGTTTTTCTAGAAGAAGTTTCACGAGTCCATTGTCAACGAGTCTACTTTCAACGGGAATCTAAGGCTGAGATCTAGACCTATTTATCAAGGGTGACCTCTAAACCTACCTCACAGAACTAACTAACCACAAACAACACCATAAACCAGCAAAGACACTATAGTTGGCACCACCAAAAATCCATGTACAAAGCAATATTATCCACCACAATTAACGTACATGCAGAGAACCTCTTAAAACCATCTATAAAACCCAACAATGCCATCTTGTAGAATACCATGATAGCTCACCTGTCATGTTACGAAGATGTCTGTATGAAATCCCCGCACAGAGTTTGAATGTGGCAGGTAACATGGCTGAGATAACAATTTGGTTACTTGCAGGTCAATATAGGTGCAGTGATTCTGTATTCCTTAAGATATGAAGCAGATGAGGTCTTCCGAGCTTGATATGGTCCGTTGATGGTCAAGATTTCCAAAGTCCAACTCTGTACGTAGGTTATTGGTGGTCAGGTTCTCTGTGTTACCAGTGATAAGTTAGGTGGACTGGATATGTTAGCTTGGGGTATATTAGATACGTATTGCTGGGCATAATCCAGAACTCTGTTTAAATCCTCTGGTCTGAAGGATGCGGTGCTGTAATGACTCAGATAAGAACAAGATCATTTACTGGAGGCCAGCAGGAGCAAGGACGAGAGCTGACAAGTATGTCAGCGATGATTAAGCCCTGATACGACACATCAAGGCACGGATGAAGAAATTACCGCTGGGCCATTAACCCCATGTGCTTGTTCGTCAAGAAACCCCCCTCAGATGACCACCCAAAAAGTTTTCCTGTAGCGTAGTGATCTTTTCAGATCTTTTCAGGGAAGATAGCAAAACATTTTTGAAAAACCACTAATCTATCGATTTTGGCTCATCGTTTTTAGCCTGTTGAAATCTGGTAGCCCTTTGGGAGGACTTTCTAGCAGTAGATATTGAACCCTTTGGTAACAAAAACACTGTGGGCGCTAAGAACATGATCTGGGCCACCTAGAAGTTTAAGCTGGTCCGGATTAATGGAAAGGATCTTTTGTGGAGGTCTCATTGTATTGTGTTAAGTATGTTGCAAGATCTGTAGGCACTAAGAACCTTCTCTTGGCAGAATACAAAAACCTTTGAAGGGTCTGGTCCAATATTTCCTATCCTAATGGTCGGGACACAGGTCTCTTATGCATTCTGCTGCTCTTTTCATTCTCTATGGTACAAAAATAGGCAAGAGCTGTCCTTGGCTATTTTCAGCAACCCCATAGAAAGTAAATGGAAGAGCGGAGCACATGGTTATCTTACCATGGTTGACATCCACCAAACAGCTTGTTATCTCCATTCTTGAACATTTAATCTAGAATTGAATATAAATTCATATTTGGGTGTTACTCATACGTCAATAGGTCCTTTTGCATGGATCAGCTCTGTCAGGGAATTCTGGGCCCAATATAGCCAAATATTGTGCCACCCCAACAAATATAATCAGGCACAGCATGTACAACTGTCATGGTGACTTCTCCTGACTTATCGCTTCTATATTTGCCCCTAAATCTCTTCAGCTCAGTGAAGCACCTGTCACCTGGATAACAACTGGTCACATACTATAAGTAGTATGTATGTAATATATAACCCCCCACACCACAACTGACCACATTGTTCCTCCCAGTTATATCATAAATAAATAAATCATAAAAAAAGCATGCGCACTTAACCAAAATCCAGCCACACACTAGTACCAATAAGAATTAGGGGGAGGTACACAACAGGAGGCAACGATTGGAGGAGCGATACACACGCACAGGGTGACGTCACAAATAAACCTCTTAAAAGGCGCACAGACGGCAACCGGGACTGCTATTGCCCCAAAACCCCTGAAGACGCCACATTAGGTGGCGAAACATGTCGGGGGGGTGACGTTAGGTTTTAATCCAGGGCACGAGACCAGCCGAGCAGAGGGATAGCTAGGAGGCATAGAGGATCGGGAAACCGACTCTAAAGCGAAAAGCAAGGGGAAAAAAAGGTAGACTGGTGGAATGAATGCATGTATGATGTGAACTACCCTACCCCAATCCTAAAATGGTGCTGATTGTGTGTCTGAACGCTATCCAAAGCGATAGAGGACAATACAAACTAAAAAAGATAGCCTTATAGGAACTTGACCGGAGAAAGGGATATCCATAAATAGGCTGATCTCGAACCCCTGATAATTTTAAAACAACACAGTACTGAGTCACATTTTTTCGTTATTTTATTAACAGATAAGGAATTAAAAGTTAAATTTTAACAGGCACTTAAGGGTTAAAAATGGCTTAACTTTCATGTGACACAGATCGGGGTGTGTGGCCGTCGGACAACCCGACTGATTCGGATTCGGGATTTAAAAAAAAATTTGTGTTGCAAGAATAGCACTCACATACACCGGGACGAAGAAGGTGAACTCCGTCGGACGTCAGCGCAGCAGCGACACCTAGTGGACATCGGGAGCACGACCCGAACCCGAACCAACGTTGGACAACACGCCGCGGGATCGCGACTGGACCCGGTAAGTAAATGTGCCCCAATGGGTTTTCAGATCATGAAGGGAATTAGCACCAGGTGCCAGTTTAGCACCAATAACTTGCAGGTATCTAAAAGTGTTCTCTAATTTTGCTCAATGTATTTTACTATAATCTTATTTAAAACAAATTGTGTGTTCTCTAGTTTTGATCTCCAGTGTATATATATACAAACTTCTATAATATAGTACAGAGCAATTGAACAGTTTCTTGGAGGTTTTTGAAGGTCTCCTTTGTGGTTCATCTTGCAGCCTCAATGTATCCTCCTGGGTTTTGTGTTATTGAATTGTTCACTCTCTTGTGGGGTGTAATACGTTTTCCTGTTTGCTTTATGTCTCTAATTGTCTTAATGATTCATTTTCACATTTCTTATTACCTTGTGGCTTTTATTGAAACTGAAAGAACTTGGATTTTTAGATAATGTTCAGAGCTTCATGTCTCCTGCGTCTGACACGTTTTTTTTCCTGTCTAATGTCAATTTCCAAAGCATCAGTAATAATTTATTTAATCAGAGCGCTCACGTGTTCTTCTCAATGATAATACACAGTGGCTTGTATAACATGGGGGACACTCCACCCAAATCGCTCAGCCTAACCAAATCCATACTGTGGTTCTGACCAATAATGGGGCTCATTTACTAAGGGCACTTTCGTCGGGTTCACAAATTTTTCAGTTTTGCGGCAAATTCCGCCGGGATTTTGACCCACGCGATCGGATTTCGACGCCAGCTTTCACGTGAAGGGGGGCGTGGCCATCGGACAACCCGACAGATTCGGAAAAAACGAAAAGTGTCAGATCAATTACTCACATGCACCGGGAAGAAGCAGGTGAAATCCGGCGGACCTCGGTGCAGCAGCGACACCTGGTGGATAACGGCCGCACAACCTTAGTGAATCCCGACAGAACCCGAATCCTCGTCTGAGAACGCGCCGCTGGATCGTGACTGGACCGGGTAAGTAAATGAGCCCCAATGTGTTTCACCCAGGAGCCAGATAGCCGTAGGTCAGTATATAGCCTAGTGAGGCTATAGAGAAATATGCAGCTGAGAGGGTCTCAGTATTCTCCTTTACTCCATTCTCACTACATTCAGAAATATGCATATACAAGGAAACATTCAGAGAAGGAGGAGGTCATTGGATTTGACTGGAGTATGTTGTGTACAGCTAGTATCTAATACATGTTATTGAGATCTACCATGCATAGTGTAGATCTCATGCATGAGTTGAGCTGCTGTATCTAAGCTGTTTTTATACACCTTACATAGATCAGCTATGTAATCCGCTGTATCTAAGATGCTACTGTATAGACATCTAGGTGCTAGAGCGACATTTATGGATCATCCCTCCCACCAGGCACAATCCATGGCTCTACACGCTCCCCAAAGACCACTGTCTTAGAGTCATCTTTTACTCTGCCTTATCTTTTAAGCATCACTTACAGGTCCTTACTACAACCTGCCGCCTCCATCTTAAGAATATTATAATAATCTTTATTCATGTAGCGCCATCAAATTGTGTTGAGTACAGACAGTCATATGGAACAATAGGAGTGAGGGCCCTGCTCACAAGAGCTTACAGTCTATGAGGATGAGGGTATGACACAAGAGCTTACAGTCTATGAGGATGAGGGGATGACACAAGAGCTTACAGTCTATGAGGATGAGGGGATGACACAAGAGCTTACAGTCTATGAGGATGAGGGGGTGACACAAGAGCTTACAGTCTATGAGGATGAGGGGGTGACACAAGAGCTTACAGTCTATGAGGATGAGGAGGTGACACAAGAGCTTACAGTCCATGAGGATGAGGGGGTGACACAAGAGCTTACAGTCAATGAGGATGAGGGGGTGACACAAGAGCTTACAGTCTATGAGGATGAGGGGGTGACACAAGAGCTTACAGTCTATGAGGATGAGGGGGTGACACAAGAGCTTACAATCTATGAGGATGAGTGGGGACACAAGAGCTTACAGTCTATGAGGATGAGGGAGTGACACAAGAGCTTACAGTTTATGAGGATAAAGGGTGTATACAGCTATATTGCAGTATATAGTGAATTTACTGATATTCTCTTACAATGTGCCACCAGCTACTCAGAGTTTGTATTCTTGAGGCCTAGGGCTCATCATGTTGTATCCTCCATATAGTACTAGCAGTACTAGATCTCTCTCATGAGCCATGGACCCCCAGTAATTGCTAACATTGGGGTCACAGTGCTACTCCTAACTGCACACTACTTCAGCTTTGATATTGTAAATTCTCAGGTTGTGCAATTTTGATGGAACTTTTCTTGGGGATCTAAAATCGAAATTAGTAATTTATATTGTATGTATAACTTTCTATCCATATGTGTAAGTAAGGAATTCATTTCCCACAAGAAGAATGTATTCTAAAAATACTACACTACTGACACCTTAATTTTAGACAAGGAAGTATCTATGACCCAACCTGTAGTGAAACCAAAATGTTTGGATAGAACTTAGCTCCATCTCAGCTGCGGCTCAAATCTTGAGCTGAACCGGCATCGGCTCAGCGTCCGATATATCGGACGCTGAGCGCTAATTGACTGAGCTCAGCGTCCGATATATCGGACGCTGAGCGTTAACAGGTTAAAATACTAACCATGATTTACAAAGTTATCCACAACCTGTCCCATCCATATATCTCCGAACTAATCAGCCAATACCGTCTCAAGATACATGGGCCCATCCATCCTCCCTTCAATACGGTGCAGACATCCTGTCCCCATTGTGGAAAAGCACCACTAAAGTATGATGTTTGCACCCGTATTCTTCACAGTTGGGGCGGTGTTCTTGGGGTTGTACTCATCCTTCTTCCTCCTCCAAGAAGTCCTATTTTGAACATACCTACATATATATATATAGGGGTACCAACAATTTTGTCTTTCTTCCGTCGATGGGGCTGTATGATGACTCACATGTGTACTCGCCATACCGCGCAGTGCACAATGCACTTCTATGGCGGCTGGATTCCAGCTGCTGTTCGTAGGGCTAGCATATACCCGCCATATACGTTATGTGCATAAGACCGAAAACAGAGTCGTGAAAAAATAACAGTGAGGGCCCTGCTCACAAAAGTGTCTATGAGATAATCAATGAGATAATTTTGTCCCTGGTGTCCTTAGAAAGCTCTCTGGTCTTGGTGAAGAGATTGGAGTGTGTGGACACGTGTCTTTTATATACCTAACAAGTTTAAAGAGGTCCAATTATACAGATAATGGGGCAGATTTACTTACCCGGTCCGTTCGCGATCCAGTGGCGCGTTCTCTGCGGTGGATTCGGGTCCTGCCGGGATTCACTAAGGTAGTTCATCCACCGTCCACCAGGTGGTGCTGCTGCGCTGAAATTCCCCGGAGGCGCGCTGGAATGCCCTGAAATTCAACGGCCAATACCTAGTGAAGGTAAGTGTAATTTTCGCAACACATTTTTTGTTTTAAATGCGGTGTTTTTTTCGAATCCGTCGGGTTTTCGTTCAGCCACGCCCCCCTATTTCCGTCGCGTGCATGCCAGCGCCGATGCGCCACAATCCGATCGCGTGCGCCAAAAACCCGGGGCAATTCAGGGAAAATCGGCGCAAATTGGAAATATTCGGGTAACACTTCGGGAAAACGCGAATCGGGCCCTTGGTAAATGACCCCCAATGAGTGCAGAGTAGGTGGAGCTACAGGTAATGAGTGCAGAGTAGGAGGAGCCACAGGTAATATGTGGGAAAAATAGGAGGGGTTAAAGGTAATTAGTGCCTAGTAGGAGGAGTTTCTTAAAGAAAAACTAAAGTCTGAGAGACAGAATTTGGGCTGGTTGGTAAGTGATTAAATAAAATGCTAATTCATTTTTTCATAACCATGCAATATTATTTTTAGGATTTATTTCAGATTCCGTCTCTCACAATTGAAGTGACTTACCATAAAAATGACAGACTTCCCTGTTCTTTGTAGAGAACAATTGGCATTGTATCCGATAATTATTATCAGCGGTTTCCTCTCTCCTTACCACATTTTAGAAGGCCACCATAAATGTAGAAGGCCCTTGCGTATATATAACAAACTAGTATAGATGGATTCTTACATCAGGCAGATATGCCATACAGCAGGCACAATATTATACTCCCCCATTGTGGTATTAGAGATACAACTGATAGTAGTCGTCCTAGATATCAGAACTAAGTGACCTGTGCTACCATAGGATCAGATACCAAGCTAAAAGGAAGGGAAACCTTTTTGGATTTGATGGTTTTTATATATCAGGACATAATATTAAAAGAAACTCTGGTCCTGATGGGTCTTTAAATAAGTTAAATCCAAACTCAGATGAAGACCACCCAACAAATAACAACCTGTCATAATAGTAAAGCCATGTGTGGAAAACTAAGCGTTCTCCCATGGCTCCATTGCTTGTAGGACCAATTTTTCAGCAATGACTTGAAATGTATTTTATCAGTCTCTTACATTGTTCTGGAGGATTCTGGTCCATTCTTTCCAATTTTGCATTAGGCAAATGTGAAATCATCAGGAAGTGACAATCTGTCTCCATGAAAGCCTTGGGTCTTACAAAGATATATATGTTTTCTGGCCATTTGTTACAAAGTACCAGTGCACAGTGGTCAGTAAAATCCACCTATACTATAGTATTGGATGAACAACACCTTACAAAGCTCCGGACACCATAGAATGAAAATGTTACCGAAGTCAGAACACGGTGATGCAAATACTTTGTTGTTTGTAAGAATTTTAGTTATAAAAGGTATCTAGGCAAAAGAAAACTGAATAGATTTGGTGTCACTATGATTGTGCTGACATAAAGGGGCACATTTACTAAGGATCCGCGGACCGCATTTCTATCGGGTTTCCCGACTATTTCTGTTTTGCACCGCATTTAACAGGGGTTTTTGCTGCACGCACCGACTTTCATGCGACACAAATAGGAGGGCGGGCCATCGGACAACCCAACTGATTCGGACTGAGCGCGGGATTTAAGATTCAAATTGTGTCGCAGGACAATGCACTTACATGCACCAGGAGGAAGAAGGTGAACTCGGGCGGACCTGATCTTGTTGAATCGCGGCAGACTCCATGCTCGTTGGACAACGCACCTCAGGGATCGCGAAGGGACAGGGTAAGTAAATGTGCCCCAAAGTGTTTAGGAGATTAGTCTTTTAAACCTGATCCACAACCATTAAATTAATTAAACCAAATTAAATTAAATTAAATTAATTAAACCAAATTCACAATTCTAGGTCCCTGCATTCCCCACAGAGTAAACCATATATAAAGAATAAGAGCAGTAGTACTGTGATGTGCTCATATATACAGTATAGGAGTAGTGCTGTGTCCACAGGGCCGGCCCCAGGATTCAGTGGGCCCCTGGGCGACAGAGCCTCAGTGGGCCCCTTAGCAGTAAACTCATGTGGCGGCATTGAAAAAATATAGAATTTAATGAATTAACCTCTTAGCGTTTTACACTGTACATGTACACATTGTAACGAATCCTATGTAAAAATGCCATATACTGCAATATAGTAGTACTGCAGTATATGGTAGGAGCGATCAGGCCCTCTAGGGTTAAATTACCCTAGAGCAGTGATGGCGAACCTTTTACAGACCGAGTGCCCAAGCTACAACTAAAATCAACTTATTTGCCGTGAAGTGCCAACAGGGCATTTTATGCAGTAATTTATTGCTACCTGTTCCTCCACATCTTTCAATCATATAGGCCCCTGAGGCCACGAATACAGTAGAAAGAAGGAGGGCAAATTCAGACGATCATTGTAGCTTCTCTCCAGGGTCTCTTTGCACAGGAAAAATCGTGGGGCCAGCAGAAGGACCTCCAAAGATTATGCAGTTCTGTCCACACCTTCTCACTTTTCCCACAGTTCCAAACAGCCAATGAAATGTCACTTTAAACTAGCATTGAGAGAAGTATCTCTTAAGTTGCCTGGGACTGCAGGAAGATTTGGTGGATTTGTTCCTGTCTGGTGAACTATGTCCTGGGGTGATGACCTGAGTGCCCACAGAAATGGCTCTGAGTGCCACCTCTGGCACCCGTGCCATAGGTTCGCCACCACTGCCCTAGAGGGTCTAAAAAACCTAAATTCAATAAGATTTACCCCTCTTTCCCTACAACTGATATACAACTAAATAAACAGTAAAAATCACAAAAACAGGCATCACAGCTTCTCAAACTGCCTGATCAAAATATAAAACTGGTTATTCCTGACGGTGAACCCCATAATGGAAGATAGCGCCTAATTAGCCAAAACGCCACCTTTACACCATTTTACATCACATAAAATTTTTTATAAAAAGTGATCAAAAAGTTGCAGTCCTCAAAATGGTAGCAATGAAAACGACAGCTCATATCACAAAAAATTATACCACACACAGCTCCTACACCATAGTATGAAAAAGTTTTCATTTTCGAAAATGTATTAAAATGCAATAAAACCTATATGGAAAAAACTGAGCCCACAATAAAGTGACACAAATGCTTTTTTTCCTTTCCCGCCAATCCCTCACCCCACATTTGCCCCCCGACCCTGCTCCTTCCGCTTCCATGGAATAATAATATGCATCACTGATTGAATAGAAAGTGGTTATGCAGAATATAAAGCCTTCACCACAGTCTGAAACACGGGTAATAGAAAGCGATTAGATTTATGAAGGTTGTTGAAGCGAAAAAAAATGAATGAAAAACACTGCGTTTTCCTTTTAATGGGTTATATAAGCCCCTCAAATTAATAGAACAGCATTCTTTTACCTGTAACATCCAGTCTTCCATATCGTTAGGCACCATTATAGTGGGCAGGTAGAAAATAATTACAAAGGTTAATCACCTATGCAGGTCCCAGGGCTCCATCCCGGCTCCTCTTCCACTTCTTCTGGGGGCCACAATCTTTCAGCACAGTGTTTCTGTGCGCGCAGGGAACGTGCTGGTCGGGTGACGAGTGGAGGGTCAGTGACGTCACGGCAGCGTCCTGCACAGAGACGACTCTGCTGTTTGCAGAGTCTCCGAGGGTCCCACTTGCGCCGCCCAACCCGTCACCCACGCAGCACGATGGCTCTCCATTACATCGGCAGCACAAGGAAGCCGATGTATGAGGTTTTTTTAAGATAAGGCAGCATGTGAGTGGGCCCCTCGGCGCTGGACCCGGAACTTGCCAGGTACGCCGTGGTGCTGGCGCCAGCATGTGTCCATATATACAGTTTAAGAGTAGTAGTACGTGCTGTGCTCATATGGTTACAGTATAGAGTAGTAGTTAATTGCTGTGTCATATTATACAGGATAGGAGTAGTAGTAGTAGTACTGGTGCTGTGCCCACTATACAGGTAGGAGTAGGAGGAAGTAGTAATGTGATGTTTGTCAATATAGAAAGGAGCATAGGAGTAGTTAAAGTAGTAGTAGTATAGGAGTAGTAGTCTGTGCTTGTTGTGCCAATATACAGGATGAGGAGTAGTAGTCTAGTTTAGAGGAATAGGGCTGGGTGCAGGGAACTGTGCCATATATACAGGATTAAGGAGTTAGTAGGCAGTACAGTGATGTGCCCATATAATAAAGGAGTAGGGTACTAGTTTTGTGCTCTGGACCATTTATACAGGATAGGAGTGTGGAGTCAGTAGAGTTTACTTTGATTTTGGCTGTGCCCACTATGCAGGAGAGGAGAAGTACTACGTGCTGTGCCCATATATGCAGGAATAGGAGTAGTGTAGTAGTAGTCTAGTAGTAGTACTGTTGCCACATATAGCAGCTAGGAGTAGTAGTTCTGTGCTGTGCCCATATGTACAAGATAGGATAGTATAGAATAGTAGTAGTACTGGTCGAATGTCGCCCATATAATCGGATAGGAGTAGAGTTTAGAGTAGTTAAGTAGTAGTAAGTAGAGTAGTAGTTAAGTAAAAGTAGTAGAGAGTAGTATAGTAGTTTAGTAGAGTTCTGTGCCGTGCCCCATATATACAGGTATTAAAAGCTATAAAATAGTAAATGATGGGGGGCTTTTATACACCGTCTTCTTAATGAATTCTGCCATGTTGTCTAGTCCAGGCTTTGATGAAATAATAAATTTTCGGGTATAATATTAGCTAACAAAATTGGCTGTGATACAAAAAAATTTTACAAAACAAATAGTTTTGTGCGGATGAGGTAGACAATATCAGCCTATATTTCCCCATGGATCGCAGTCATGCGAAGTCATGCAGTTTTCTATTTTCCTGGAAATATCGGTGTTTGGTAAACTTCCCCCAGAAGACACCAGCGCCGACCACGGCCCCCCCGCCGCGGGGCGAGGGGGAGGGATTCCCCCACCCCCCCCACTCCAATTCTTTCCCCTCGCCAGTTTCCACATACGACCGCCCCCGAATTAGTCCTCCAGAGGGCTTGGAAAAAGGAATTGGAAATATGTAGAAATGGAGGATTTATAGAAGAGGAGAGAGAAGGAAAGAGAAAGAAAGCAAAAGCAAGGCCATTAAGAAAGGAAAGTACATATACAAAAGACTACACCATAAAATCGTATCATGACAAATATGGCTTTATGGTGTCAAAAAAAGTCAAGGCAACTATAATAAGGTCTGGGGGATCTGGTTCAATTGGTTTTAATGGAGCCTGGAGGCCCCTAAGATAATTTGCCCATAATTTTTAAAGCCTTATTTAAAAAAAAAAAATAAGTCTTGGCTAAGAAGCTTAAAAAAAGTGGGGATACTGCCAGAGGGGCACCACACCAGTATGTCGTGTGCTTGGTGGACAATACTTTATCCTGATAGGGTGGCATGAAATTGAAAGGAATGAAAGTCGGCCAAAATGCGCCAAAATCTGATCACGTGCGCCAAAAAAACCCTGTTAATGCGACGCAACAAATCCGTAAAAGGAAAAGATTCGGGAACCCAATGGAAATGCGGTCCGACCTTAGTAAATGTGCCCAACAGTTGTCCCACAAAAAAAAAGTCCTCATGGACAAAATGGAAAAAGCAGGTGTTTTTTAAGTAGAAATAAAGTATAGGAGAAGAAAAGACAGGATAGGAGTAGTAGTACTGTGCTGTGCATATGTATACAGGATAGGAGTAGTAGTACTGTGCTGTGCTCCTATATAAAGGATAGGAGTAGTAGTACTGTGCTGTGTCCATACATACAGGATAGGAGTAGTAGTACTGTGCTGCGCCCATATATACAGGATAGGAGTACTAGTATTGTGCTGTGCCCATATATGCAGGATAGGAGTAGTAGTACTGTTCTGTGCTCATATATACAGGATAGGAGTAGTAGTGCTGTGCTGTTCCCATATATACAGGATAGGAGTAGTAGTACTGTGCTGTGCCCATATACCATATATACAGTATAGGAGTAGTAGTACTGTTCTGTGCTCATATATATATATAGGATAGGAGTAGTAGTACTGTGCTGTGCCCATATATACAGTATAGGAGTAGTAGTACTGTTCTGTGCTCATATATACAGGATAGGAGTAGTAGTACTGTGCTGTGCCCATATATACTGTATAGGAGTAGTAGTACTGTTCTGTGCTCATATATACAGGATAGGAGTAGTAGTACTGTGCTGTGCCCATATATATAGGATAGGAGTAGTAGTACTGAGCTGTGCCCATATATACAGGATAAGAGTAGTAGTTCTGTGCTGTGCCCATATATACAGGATAGGAGCAGTAGTACTGTGTTTTGCCCATATATACAGGATAGGAGTAGTAGTACTGTGCTGTGCCCATATATACGGGATAGGAGCAGTAGTACTGTGCCCATATACAGGCAGTCCCCGGGTTACATACAAGATAGGGTCTGTAGGTTTGTTCTTAAGTTGAGTTTGTATGTAAGTCGGAACTGTATATTTTATCATTGTAATCCCAGCCAGAACTTTTTTGGTCTCTGTGACAATTGGATTTTAAAAATGTTGGGTTGTCATAAGAATCAATATTAACACTAAAGCTTCATTACAGACACCTGTGATAACTGTTATAGCTGATCATTGTAGCCTAGGACTAAAGTACAATAAATTACCAATATCCAGAGGTCCGTTTGTAACTAGGGGTCGTATGTAAGTCGAGTGTTCTTAAGTAGGGGACTGCCTGTATACAGGATAAAAGTAATAGTAACATGCTGGTGGATTTATACACCAGTCTTAATGAATTCCTGCCAGTGTCTATCCAGGCTGAAATAAATTCTGTAATATTAGCTAAAAATAATTTGGCT